>PVIJ01000954.1:0-13765 GCA_004024925.1 Scalopus aquaticus | reverse complement strand
CGAATACTATTCAGCATTCAAAAAAGATAAACACATGCAATTCGCAGCAACATGGATGGAGCTAGAGGGGATCATGATCAGTGAAATAAGCCAGAAAGAAAGAGAAAAATATCGAATGGTTTCACTTATAACAGGAATATAGGGGAGCCAAATAAGAAAGCGACATTCAGCAGGGGAGGGGAGGGGGAGGGGTCAAGAGGGGGGAGGAGGGGAGCACGGAGGACTATGGTGATGGCTCCACGGGTGAACAGGTGGTGGGTAACTTATGGGGAATACATAATAATGTAAAAGATACGAATAACAAAAATAAATATCTATTATATTAAAAAAAATATGTGGGTTCTATTTAACCTTTTAAAAAAACACATAGTGAGGCCTCCCTGGTGGCACAATGGATTAAGCACAGCACTGTGCAGCTATCCAGAGCCACCGCAACACAAGTTCGATACCTAGCCAGGGAGATGCCCACATGGCACAGCAGACCTCTCCTGCCTCACCCGCTGATCCCCTCAGCAGTGTATTTCCGTTGATCTGCCTGTTCTGCTCCCCACTCTGTCTCTGGTGAATGCTCTCACCATCACACACCTCTGACCTACACCCCAGCTTTCATGCAGAAATAAATAAATCTTAAAAAAAAAATTAGGGATAACATTTTCTTTGATAATGCATAGAATTGAATTGTGATAATTAACTCTTAGTGAAATAAATCATAACATTATATACTTTTTAACATTTTTTTTTCCCTGAACAATCTACTGTTCCAGACCACTACAGTTTTATAACTACGTTTTCTCAAACTTATGTCAAATTGTTTATAGGCAGGCCATCTTCACACAGGATGACAAGGCGTCCTAAAAAGATTCTAAAGAGATACTCTTTCAATAGTCAAAATAACTCAAAAAGGTCTTCTTGCTTTGAAATGATTGAATCCCCAATGACAAAAGTTCAAATGGTTTTGCCCTCCATTTGTCACGTATACAAATCATTTATCTGTAAATCACTCATATAATAGCATTTGTACTTGAGTTGTCTTAGAGAAACATCATGAAATCTCTGACTCAGTTATCTCATATGCAAAGTGAAGATCATAATAGCAACTCTCCCTAACTAATTTGGATTAGAAGAGTTTACTAGGAAATTAAAGCACAGGGGACAAAAGCTTTTCAAGCATGTTTGATTCAAATATGTCTTCTGTAATTGGTGAAGCAATTACCCTCCAACGAGGACAGTTTCTGGAGGAATACACCTGGTTTTGGAAGAGAAGGAAGAGATACATGCCTAGAGTAGAACAAAATCAGCCAAATGCATTCTGGCCATTATCTAGAGCCAGAAACTTAAATCAGATCTCTGTCACATGTATCTGCCTCCATGCCATTCTCTTTGAAAAGGGCTAAAGCATCACACATGTGCAAAACATTGGGGAAAAAAAATTCCCTGATCTCAAAACTTCAAGTTTAGTTCATAGAAAAGGGGATTCTTTGTACACTATCCATTGCAGAATTGTCCTGCCACTCTACTGAAATGTTCCAAGAGCCAAGAAATATTTTGACTTTTCTCCACCCTTAACCCTTTAGTTTAGTGTACCAAGTTCATTCCTACCTCAGGACCTTTGCATGTGTTGACTCCTTATCTGGAGAGTTATTCCCTAGGTCTTTGGGCAGCTTGTAGCTTCACTTCCTTCTGGTCTGTTTTCTGAAAGTATCTTGGAGTACCCCTTTGATCTTTCCCACAGTTACCCAGCACTCTTTGCCCATTATCCTTCCTCTATTGAGATAAAGAAACTTGGTTGCTTTCAACTTACTTAACAATACTCATTCATCCAATGTTCCATATACACCAGACTTGCTGCACAATTTATGTACAATATGTCTTTTAATCTTCATCACAGCTCTAGATCTGTAACATCATTCATATTACAGATAAGGAAACTAACTCTAGAGAGGTTAAGCAACCTGTCTCAAACATTGAAAATAACCAGGTAATCCACCCAGAGGACACAAAATATGTGCAAGGCATTTTGCCATGTGGAGATATACCAATTGACCATACTTCACCCTGCTCTCATGGAACTTCTAATGCAGTAAAGAAGAAAAGTCTGAACATATTTATGTTTCCAGTATTTAATAAGTGAAAGGAACAGCCAAAAACTACATGGATTAAGGAGGGGGTTGTCACTGTGAAAAAAAAAAAAAAAAAACAAAGAATTCACAGATGCCATGGACTGAATGTTAGTGCTTCCCCCACTCCCACCCATTCACATGTTGAAGTGCTAATTGGCAATACACTTGAATTAGAAAGAGGGTCTTTGGGATGCACTTAAGGTTAGATGAAATCATGAGGGTGCAGTCCTTCAGAGGAGACCAGAGGACCTGCTCTCTTCCCATTCTTTTCATGATGTGAGGCCAGGAAGATAGCCACCTGCTAACCAGGAAGAGCCCGCTCCAGAAACTGAATCAAAGGACACTTTGATCTTGGACTACCCAGCCTCCAGAACTGCAATAAATATGTTACTATCATTTAAATCACCCAATCTATGACATTTGGTTTTAGCAGCCTGATCAGACTAAAACAACAGCCAAGTTATGATTTGAGCAAACCACGAGAAGTATCATTTTAATCCATGAAGGAGCAATCCAGGTGGGGAAGTATTTCCTTTTAGAAACACCTCGGCTCATAAAATTTTGGCATATCAGATGAGCTCCAAGTAAAACTTGATTTAAGGGGAAAAAATATGTCTATTGCCTTTAAAAGATTCAGGATAAATCCAAAGCAAGTAGGGAAGTGGAAACCATACAGTCATGTAGGCTAAGAACATGAACAGGTAAGATCAATAAGTGCAGCTAGTATTGGAAGTGAGTCTGTTAAACCCCAAAGATTCCTGCAAAAACTTAGAGTTGCTGACTGTGATTTGTAGGTGTGTGTGTCATCTTGTCACGGTTTTAAGGTGAGCTCTTTCCCAGAGAAGCACCTGTAAATGATATTTACTGTCTCTGATTTTCACTCAAAATTGCCTTAGTTTTACAAGTTAAAACATGAACTTCCCAACTGCCAACACTGCAAACTCAACCTGGGATCTGAAAATCCTAGTGATGTTTTTCTGACTCTTACATCACTGTTACCAGCAAGAAGACTTTGCGATCAAAAGTTAGCTGACAATTGAGTTCACTCTGCCTACGGCAAAAATAGCAAGCACACTCTCCCAGCTGTACTAGTTCTGCCCTCCTAGACAGGTGTAAAAACTTGTTCGAGATAGTGAAGCTGGAAAGTGTGCCTTCAGAAAACCAGAAACTGGCTCCAAGGTTCTTGATTTTGGCTGCACAACAGAATCACCTGGGAATCTCTTAAAATTACAAATGCTTAGAATTTCTGGGAGCAGGATTGAGCATCTTCTATATATATTTACAAAGCTCCCAAGCTGGTTCTAATGTTCAATTCAGGGTCAAAATCACTGCTTCCATTTTTCTGGAAGGTTCCATTTTTGACTACTTATAATCACCTGAAGAGATTTTATAAAACTGTGAGGTACGGATACTACCCTGAGAGAGACTGATTCTATGAGCTAGGGTTCAGCAATATTTAAAACTCCCCAGGGCTGAGAACTACTGATGGTGCTCACCTGATAGCTGTCATAGGATTCATGTAGTTCTTTATCTGCATGTTGGTTGAAAATTATAATCAGGACCTCAGTAACATGAAACCAAAAGTGAAAGCGGAAGTTGCCCCCAATATTGAAAAGAAGTTCATCTTTTGACCAGGGCTTTCTGAATCAAACGTGTTTTAGAACAACTAGACAACCTATATGATATAAAGAGAAAAAAGATGACGTATAAATGAAGTATAAATAAAGATAAAGCACACAGACCTGCAAGGTCGTGAAAAAAGGACCGCCTGGGTCGTCGCCATTTCACCCTCCTTCGGTCTCTGCCTCTTTCGCAGAGCTCCCGACTGTGCAATGTTGGGACAGAATCTCCGGAGATTCACGGAGATTCACGACCTCTGTGGTCCGTAGGAGCCACTATGAGGAGGGCCCAGGCAAGAATTTGCCATTTTCAGTGGAAAACCAGTGGCGGTTACTAATTATGATGACTGTGTACCTGGGTCCTGGATTTGCTGCACCTTTCTTTATAGTAAGACACCAGCTGCTTAAGAAATAAGGGCGTTTTAGTTCATCCACAAAACAGATATGAAGAGGATCATTTTAAGAAGTGCAATTTCTTGAAAAGTCAAACTCTTGAACTCAACATACTAAATATGTTTGCAAATAAACTTATGCCATGACTCCTTAAGCCTCTTCTCTGAAAAAAAAATAAAATAAATAAAGATGAAGTATAAATTAGACATTTGTGAGGAGCCTGTTATTTGGAATTTTCAGAACCATTTCCTTAAAAATCTTATTCAGGCTAGGAAGAAAAGCAGGATTTTCTTTTATTCTCCTTATATTGTTGCTTCCTTTTTCTCCTCTATGTTGGTGGCTCCCAATTATTGAATGACCTGCTGAGATTTGAATTCTAACATTCCATCAACCTTAAATTCAGCATCTCCAAAGCTGACATAGTCCTCTGCTGGCACTCAATCACTTCAAACTTCAATTTCCCCATTTCCGGGAATGGCTCCACAATTTATCTTTCTGCCCAACTGCAAAGCTCAGAGCCCCTTTGAGTCACCTTCCTGCTTTCCTGGACTAAGTTAGCATTCCTTCACAGGTCTAATGTCCATGCCTACCTCCACAACCTACACTATACTGGACCCTCATTGTTTCCCAAACAAACGTGAATTATTGAACATTAGTACTTGTCCTCCTTGGGTCAAGCAGTACACTGAACTTGCCTGAGTATACTTTTCCTCTTGTCATTCTCCTATGCATAAGCCACCTGTGACTCCCTGTTTTCTGCCATTTCTAAACAAAACCTTTTTTAAGACACTAATTAATTTTACACTGCTTTTCAAATTTTATAGTCCCAGCTATTCCCATGGGAATTGCTCCTTGTATTTCTTCATTGATGTCTGAATATCCTCACTTGTCCCCTCTGCCTACTCAAATCCTACCTATGCTTAAATACCCTGTAGGGGACAGGTAAAAGCCACTGTTACGAAGTGCCCTTGTTTTAAAGTTTGGTGCAAGAATTGAAATAAACTGGTTAATGTTTAGATGACTAATCCTGTCAAGTAAATTATAAACTGCATTCAATATTTAAGACAGAATGAAAAACACCCATGGAAGCAAACTGGAGTTGACACCCATTTCCACTGGATCCACCTACGTATGTCCAGTTCTGCTGACCCAGATTCACTGACTCTTGTTAACTTGAAAGGCAGCTCATTCCAAGGAAGTTCAGAAGAGCAGGAAACAGAATAGAGCAAGACTCCAAAATAGCTGAGCCCTGAAAGAGTAGTAAACCCTGAAAATATGGTTGGAAAAATAAGACTAAAAATTAAAGAGAAGCGCAGCTCCCTTGCTTGAGTGGATCTCCAAGTCAGCGAGAGACGTTGAGACCTATGAAGCAGGGATGATGTCGCGAAGCATGGTACTAGCGCACTTTGTGATTTGAACATTTCTAGGGCAAACAGAAGTTATTAGTTGCTTGGGATTCATTTTACAGATCACTACCACGACACAGAGCATTCTGGATTGCTCTTCCTAGGATGAAGAAGTTTCCAGAATGGCAGTTTCCACTGAGTTTCTGCAGAAAGTGAAAAAGACTCCACTGGAGATGGCACACTGCATGGCATGTGATGCCTGGCAAGATGAAATTACACCGCGGCCCACTGCCTTCGAAAAGGGCACGCTTTGCTCCCCCCAGGGCTGTGTCTGTATTTCCATTTTCAATTTTGGGCCTGTCAGAGTCTGCAGGCCGGGGCAAATTATTATCTCCTCATGATGTCAGATCTTTGTAGCATGTTTGTTTCTTTCTGATATTAAATCACTCAGGATTGTGGAAGGCTGTTTCTATTAATAAAATGTGTTCTGCTGAGTTTGGGGATATATTTCTTTTCATTATTTTGAAAAGAAACATTGAATTGCTTTTCTGGAGCATGGTTTTCAATCCCTTCTGCATTTTTCTTGCGTGTACACTATTGTCATTGAGGTTACAGAGCTTAGGAGAAAAAAATTCAAGAATAGAACTGGAAGTCATGTTATGAATAAAATTTCTGTGGTGAGTATTTTACCCACAGAAAGCAGCTTCCCTGTCACCCCCCCACTGCAGAGGATATCCTCCAGCTGCCTGACACTGTGCTGATCCAATCACAGCATCATAATACAGCACTGCCACCATAGCCTCCCCCTCCTCCTTGTCATGCATTTCCTCCAGGACAGGAATGCTGTCATTCATCTCTGTATTTTCAACGCCTAGAACAGTGCCCACAAATGTCTGTGGAATGAACCAGAGATGCATTTGTGTGCTTTTAGAGATACCAGAATTGGAATATACATGCCTATGTACATGCACACCTATGTACATGCATACACACATACATATAAATTTTAAGACTTTTTAAATTTTAAGACTGTTATTTTCTTTTTCAGAAGAATGGAATTTTCCCTGAGAGAAAAGCTGACTAGAACATTCTTCTGTGAGACCAAGCTCACCACAGAGACCTAAGAAGCTCTACCTGTGCTTTGTGTCCTTCCTGTGGTGATACTTTGGGGACAAGACTAAACTGACCTGAGCTTCTGTAGTCACAGGAAGAGATTGTCACAGGGAATAAATCAATAAAAACAATTGAAAAGGTTAAAAGTAAAAGAGCTGGATTTTTTACTGGGATATAAAATATGTGTTAAAATTTGTCTATGCACAAATTTTGTATTTTACTTAGATCAAATCAAATCAAATAATTCTAATGAATTTTTTGGCAACAGATATAAATCCTATGGTGGGATTTTAAAAATAGATATCCCAGGACCTCCCCAAATGGAAACATAGAAGTTCTTTATAAGAACAACTCATAGTACCCCTAAGAATACAGAAGTTGAAGTAGCTAAGAATTAATTTTACACAGTTTTTGAGGAGTTCAGACTGTGGAGTCAGACAGCCTACATTCAAAAGCTGTTTACTATGTGACTTTGCAAATGTTCTTAATCTATCTGTACTCAGTGAATTCAGATGAAATATGTGGTCTTATTTGATTTTATTTTGGGAAGGATTCAGCAAGATGACACATAGTAGGCTTTCAACAAATAATGGTTCTATTGTAACTGTCATTCTATTTAGTGTTATTGCAAATTATGTTCTTGGAAAGGTACTATTGGTAGTATCTCTAGATACTATTTGGTAGGTCTATAAAGAGAATTAGAGAAACTAAAAAATCTTTGCTTCTTCAAGACTGACACTGTGGTGAGAATCAGGTCTTCTCAAAGATGTCCCTGCATGCTCAAAGAGTGAGAGGGTCGATAAAGCATTAATCTGATTAATCTCATGATGAATTTATTTTATTAATAGTGTTTTATACAAAAAATAAAACTTCCACAAAATGGAGAAAGAATTTAAAAACAATAAATCAAATTATTGACTGGTATCACTGAGTGAAGAAATTACTAGTGATTTTTCTTCCTTCTTTATGATTATCCCATATTTTTGTCAAAATGTGGCCCTGAGAGATAGGAAAATGAATTCATTTCAGATCACGTAGCTTATCTCAAAAGAAGTTAGATCTTTTCTTCATGTACTATGTTTTCCTGTTACTTACTAGATTTTAAGAGAGTTGTCTCTATAGAAACAAATCTTCATACTTTAAAGTAAGACATCAAAATTCCTCAGAAACAAAGTTGCCAGTTGATAACCAAGATCTCTTTAGAATATTCCCAAGCAATGGCCCCTACCATGTTCATTGACTCACTTAAAAAAGTCATTGAGTTTCTCTATACAAACTTGGAGCAGGTTGTGATATTCTTTCCAATATCTAGACATGATCACAATTATATTTTCTTGGTGATTTTGCAGAAAGAAACATATTGCAGATAGTCAATTAGAAAGAGAAAATTAAGATTGTATATTTTAGACTCAAAAATGTCATTGGCAACTTTCAAAGACCTGGTAAAATCTATTAAGCCTTCATAAAGCTGTGTTTCTGATAAGGAACACTGCTGGCAACATAATCTTAGTTTTCTATCATCTGGATATTAAAGACCAAATTAATAGTCTGTTACCCAAGTAATTTGACCTATAAAAATGACAGTCCTCCATTTAGATGACCTTGAATTTCTCTCAAAGGTCCTAGACCTTGCTTCTTACATGATTCATTGTGTTTATTCATGTGACTATGTCACTTTAATAATATGAATCAATAACATACATTTATACTTCAAAAATAAGTCTCTATCACAGGTAACTTGACAACATCTGCCCCATCAATTCTAGGTACATTTTCCCCCAAGGGAAGTATGAATGGATGTATGTGGGTCCAAGATGAACTACAGGCAAAAAAAGAAAATGCATGAGGACTGCAGACACAGATAGAAACCCAACTTGAGTGTTCATTTTTCTGTGATGATGTTACTCTAAAGAGTAATCAAAGATTATCTTTGGTGTTTTGTAGTTTCTGTTTTAGGATGACAATTACCAGCATCACAACAATGGGTATCTCCCCCAACCTCTGCCATAATGTCACAGTCCTACCCAGTATTCAAGATTATTTTAGAATCAAACATGCAACTTGTTTTCCCTAGTCTTCATGATTATGATTGTTTAGGCAGTTGTAAGATTCACAATTTACTCTGAATGATAAAAACACTGGCTGAAACATTTAAAAAATCCTAAAAACCTAAAATATCCTTAACTTTCATTCACAAAAACCAGTATTTGCCTTGTGGACTAATTAACCCTTTGATTAATTGACCAGAGACTTCAACCCCAAAGTAGCTGAACTGAAGGATGTTAGAGCATAACATTTATGAATGCTACCTGATGATTTGGAACAAAGGTTATTAATAAAAGCTCATATAGTTAATGGAAAAGATACAAGGGTAAAATGGATTGGTTTGTTAGTTTACTAGGTAGTGAAATGAGAAAAAATGTTGAAAGGTAGGCAAAAGTCAACTGGACTGATAACATGGAGGATATGGAATTCAAGGAAACTCAAACTCAAATTGTTTAAAGGAAATGTAAAGATAAGTGTGGCATGACTATTAAAACAGATCAGTGAGCTACCAGGTCACCAGGAATCAATGGGAATCAGGATACCTGAACATCAGCACCACTCTTATCTTTAACTAACTGCTTTTTGTTTGTTACCCAGTTCACAGAGCTCTCTCCCCTCCACTGTTTTATGCTTTGTAAGAGGGAAACCTAAAAGGTAGTAAGTTAGTGAATCTAACAATCCTTTAATTAATGGATCCTCTGGAAATGAAATCTCCCACAATGGACTTAACCTCATTAAACAATACCTCATAAAGCATGTGAGGTGAGGATGGAAATGTGTGAATACTATAATTTTCTGTGTCCAACTAGATGGCAATCCTTCCACAGTTAGTGTTCATTTGAAAACTACAAAGAACAGTTACTTCCCATGGATACATTTTCTTCTACTTGCTCCATGGCTTAACTACTCTAAGTCAACATAGAAAATAGATAGCAATTATTTCAGTGTATGACTTCATCCATTGACTCACTCTCTCATTGGCTCATTACACTTCAGCATGGATGTGTGTCAGAGGACTTCCATCCCAGGAGCTGGCTTTAATTCCTCACTGTGCTCCAGGAATGGTTCTGAGGAATCCCAACACAGTAGCAGGGATAAGTCTCACTCTTATGGTGAACTGATTGGTTTTTTTAGTTAGGGAGCAGGAAGCAGAACATCAGGAAGAATGGCTTACAGTTTCTTCTTTCCTCCTAATGAAGACATCCTACCAGCTGACTGACTCCAGTTGGTTTAATCCCAAAAGTTGTTCCACACAGAATGTGTATGTCTTTGTATCCTAGGTGAGGGCACCCACATTCTCTCCAGATGAACCCTCTCCATTCTGTTCTTTTTCACCATCTATTTTCTTGACTTTTTAAAGTCTCTCTATCTTGCTTCCCAGAAATATATTCCATGTTTTCCAGGACAATTGAAGTTTCTCAGCTTGTATTGAATGATCATAATCCTCTCCCTTTTCTGATACCCTGTGATGACCCCTATAATATTCTTACTCTTATATACTTCAAATTTTCAGATGTCAGAAAGAAGCAGAGAAACACATCCTGTGTCTAAGTAGAAGTATTCCCACTTTTAGTTCTAATAACTGTGTAACCACTGAGAATTTTTTCCCTTCATTACTGTAAAGGAGTCAAAATAATGATGCCATCCACTTTTCCCTCAAGGAACTAGAACACTAACTGACTAAGTGTTACTATGAACCAACACAAACATAAAGGCTATATATCACCCCATCTTCTCTTGGTATTTGAAACCTAAGCTAGTTAATTATTGACAAGTAACAGGTCTCAAACATTGCTTATGTCATAGCTTTAGGTTAACTGCACAGTGCAAAATAACATAACTTTCTAAGAGAATAGTTATGAAAATCACCCAATGCCAAACCAGAAAATATGCCAAATGAATGCTTCTAATGATACATACTCAGGACTTGATTCTGGAACTTTGTACCCAGTTCAGCAAGCAACTTATTTTATGTTTCCATCCTATTGCACTAGCCATCAAAAGCCCTATGTTAAGTTTCAGGGTTGTGTTGGGGCTTTTTTGAGGGGGGAGGGATAGGAGATAAGGAGAAGAGAAAGTAATGACTTTAGGATAACTCTGGAAATTCTTCTTTAGTATAAATATTGCTTAAAAGACAAGTATTATCGGTAAAATATTAAGAAATAAAACCTAATGACTTGTACAGCTTTGGTGACATTTCCTTTAGATGTTAGAACACCTGGGGATACTCAAGGCCTCTAAGGATTACTGAAGTTGAGGATCCAACTCTAAACTGTAGTTGAGATGTAAGCATTAGCTAAAAGAAAGTAACAATCAATTCAAATCAAATGGGATTGCAAGGAACTTCAAAATACATCTGCTCTACCCTCTAGCCACAAAGAATGCTGTTCTTCAACTCCTCTGTAGTCTGCAATCTAAACTGTGGATAACCTTAGCGAAGGTGTTTCCATTTTTCTAGCAACCCAAGCAAATAATGATCACTACTCATTGCTGATGTTTGGCTTTATAAGTAACTTCAATACTCCTATAACTTAGGCAAACTACTTGTCTCCAGTGGAAATAATGAAATTTTCTCCCAAAGTTCTCTAGATCGCAGCATGTTCTGAGTTCAACAGAGATGTTATTTCTAAATATAGTTTTTTTTCATGTACACGATTCCCTTTCATTTCACTTTTCATAATCTAATTTTCCAACAACTGGATCATTGCTGCTTTCACCCCTAAAACATTTCTTCTCTACCTTTGTCATACTTTTAAATTAAGAAGCTCAAAGTGTAACAGTTTCTGGAGAGCATTAATACAACCTTGGTTTTGGCTTGTACCAAATGCTTCAGGCAGATCCTTGGGGACACCTTAAAAGTCAGTGGCTGTTTAGAGTCTGGATTGCTAATGTGGTCAGATGTTATGTTGGTCCATGAAATACAGCATTCTCAAAAACAGAGGTTTGAATATGTCCTGTACTTTCTGGTGCCCACAAGATTTAAGATATTTGATGGAACACTAGGTTTAAGACAAAGTCTATGCCCTCAGGAAATACATACTCTACTAGGAAAAGTTTGGCAAATAACTAATATAAAATACAATACTATATGCACTGTGGAAAGGAGTTGCCTGAGTGATAGATCAAGAGATTCAGAGGAGGAATAAGCTATTTTATGTAGAACAAGATAAAGGAAACAAACAGAGAAGGAGAAACACCATATCACAGATATTACTGAGCCTGGCTTGGTTCCCAAAGCATGGCAGGGTAGTCTGAGAGTGGCCGAGACCCAGAATTGTCAGTTTGGGTGGAGCAGCTCCCAGAGAAGCTGAGCCAGACTCAAGAGATGGGAGAAAGTCTGGTCTGACAGGCAGAACATGATATGAGGAGAGAATTAGAAATAACCACAGGTGGGAATCCAGACTGGCATTCTTGTGGGGGGGAGGGTGCAAGGAAGGGAAAGAGGTGGCATATTAAGAGGGAGGGCAGGGAGAAAAGGATCAACACAAAGAAAAGAGGGAGGCGACCTATAGATAGAGAGCAGCAACAAAAAATTACAAGAGATGATAATGGTGTCAATTGGAAAAGTTCTTGGCATTAGCAGCTAGGGGCAAGGCCATTGAGATTCATAGCTTTGAGAGCTTTTGAGAAATTAGAAAGGAACAGTAAAAGCATAAGAGCATCACATGTTTAACTCCCTTAACCTTCTCACCAATGTTATGGAGTAGATATGACCACTGCCACTCTACAGTATCCAAAATCAAGGTTCAGGGAGATTAAGTGAGGCACTAAGTTTACACTGCTGGTTATTTGCAGAGCAGGCTTCAAACCCAGCATCCGGGTCATGCTCTTGGCCAGGATGGTGCATTTACTGGTGGTAGCTTGAGTGCTGCCTAAACATCTGTGGGATATTTTCAAGAGAAATATTTTCCTGAGAGCTGATGCCTCTTCTACAACCATGCTCTCTTCTCAGCAGGAAACAATCAACTAGGTTTTCCCTTTTTAAGCTGTATTGAAAGCATCAATGGACATTCCTGAATTATGCTTTGTTTCCAATATTTGTTTCCAGTATTTCCAGCAAATAGGGGAAAGAAGAGTATACAGCAAGGAAATGGTTGGGAGAAACATCATCTTATATCTTACTTTCAATATTTCCTCCATGAATAAGATCTTTTGTCTGAATAAAAAGAAAAACAGAAAGAAGACAATGAAAACAACCGAATGTGGTATTGAGATGCCTGTTTTGCTCATGAAGTTAAAATGAAAGTAAAGAAGCAAAGTTAATCCAAGAAGAGAAAAGGCAGTTAGGAATCATAGAACACAGTCACCCACCAAAGTCATTCACAGTTTTAACCACTGAAGAAACTTCCCCTTTGCTAGTAGAGGAAAAGAATACTGCCTATACCAGAAAGGAGAAAGAGAAGAGGAGAGAGGGAGGCAGAAAGGGAAGAGAGAAGCGAAGCAAGGATGAAGGGTGGTCTCTGAATTGTCCAGGTTAAAGTACCAGATTGGGTTGTTCTTACTTCAAGGAAAATTAGAGCAAGAGAAAGATGCTGAATTGGTAGCATGTATGTCAAATCCACCACAACACCAGTCATAATTTTATTATAGGAAAACCACAGTTTATGTTCAAATGTGTCGACATGAATTTCAGTTTTACTAGGTTGGGAAAAAAATATTTTTTCTAACCCAGGCAAATTTGCCTTTTTTCTTTTTCACTGGTGACGGTTTTACTTCTTATATAGAATTTGGGATTGAAATCTGTGGAATGACCTCAAATTTTCTCAGCCATTGCACTCTTGATAAAATTTACTTTTCTCAGTAAAAATGTAAACTTTGACAAAGGAGCAAAGAAAATGCAGTGGAACAAGGACAGTCTATTCAATAAATGGTGCTGGGAAAACTGGACAGCCACATGCAAAAAAAATGAAGCTAGACTACTACCTCACACCTGCACAAAAGTCAACTCAAAATGGATAAAAGACCTGGATGTAAGACCAGAAACCATAAAATGTATAGAAGAAAATATAGGCAAAACTCTACATGATATACATCTCAGCAAAATCTTGAAAGACACATCCCTCAAAGCAAAGGAAGTAAAAGACAATATAAACAGATGGGATTATATCAAAATAAAAAGCTTCTGTAC
>PVIJ01000953.1:129973-233296 GCA_004024925.1 Scalopus aquaticus | reverse complement strand
GGGGGGGCGCGCGCGCCCCGAAATACGCGTGCGCAGTGGCGGTGGAGGCGGAGGGGTGGGGCCGGAGTACGAGTGCGCGTGCTCGGTGGGAGCCCGCGAAGTACCTGGAAGACGTGGGGGGCGAGGTAGAAAAGAGTGGGGTTGGAGAGCGCTTGCGCGGGAGGACGACCGTGCGGGGAGGGGGCTCTCGAGCACGCGCACGGAGACGGGACTTGGGCGGTTCTCGCGAGATCTTCACGGTGCTATATATGTGCGCAGGGAGCCCGCGTCCTTTCCCTGGTGTGATTCCGTCCTGTGCGGCTGTTCTTCGGGACAGTAGGCATTTACCTCCGTCCGCCTTCTCTCTCACTTAAGTGCGTGCCACCACCCCATGGAAGATTCGATGGACATGGACATGAGCCCTCTGAGGCCCCAGAACTATCTTTTCGGTAACTGCTGGGGGGACTGGAGCAAGGCCGAGCTGGGCCTGATGGCTGGGGGGTGGGGGGGGTGGGGGGGCCCGGGAATCTTGCTGAGGCTTGGAGAGAAAGCCAAGTAGCCTGGCAGCCGGAGGGAGTGGAGAGCAGCCTGCCGGGCCCTGTAGCCTAAGGGATGGGGAGCCGGTAGGGAAAAACCGGTGGCACGAAGGGATGGGAGGGAGGAGCGGCCTGAAATCTGGGGCGTGAGCTTCCCAAGGCCCAGCCCTGAGGAATTGAGCGGCCGAAGATTTGGCGTTACGTGGGGCATATCTGTCTACCTTGCCCCCGGGATTTGTGAATTCATAGGTTTCTGATTACGGGATTTTGATTCCGGGCCTGAGTCTTTGATGCAGGGTCTAGGATCGGTGGTGCAGGAGATTGTGTGGTTCATGTGTGAGGCATGAGCTGTCTTTTATGGGTGACAGAAGAAATACAGCCTAGCCTCGTCCTCAGGCCCCACGTTCTGGACTTTAGGTCTGAGAGCCCCGGGGGCTTCGGCCGGTTACGGGGGGAGGGGATGCGCGGCGCGGCGTGGGGAGGCCGCAACCGCTGGGAGCACGTGGTTGCCACGTGGTTGGTGAAAGGAGGGGGTGTGGGCGTTACATCCGGGTCTCTGGTATCTTGTCACCCTGGAGCCTGAGGTCCTGAGGCTTATTGGAAGCCGCAGGGCGGGAAATGTTGGGTGAAAGTGGCTTATAGCTCCAGGATTCTGGAGCTCTTTGTTCGGTGCTTAACGTCTGCTGAAGATGGATCTCGGAGACCTAACGTCTCACGAGGTATATGGATTTACCCACTTTGCTTTTGATACTGATGCTCAAGAGCATTAAAAGGGGTTAACCAAGGGATGCCCTTGTATGTAGAAAGAGAAACGAGATAAACCCAGACCCACAGGTGCTTTAGAAATGATTTTTTTTGTTTTTTTGGGGGGGGGGCGTTAGTGGCAGTCTTCTGTGCGGCGTGGAGCCAAAATTTGTGGGGGACCTCGGCACACCGATGCACACAGTACCATGCTTAGGAAGAGGCCTCTTGGTTTTTAATCTCAGTAGAATTGTTGAAGCCTTTTCTTTCTGCCAGCCAGGCTTTAAAGTAAGTGCCAATATTACCCCAATATATTTCTAATATGCCGTGTTAAGATTTTGTTGCAGTAGCTGTTAAATGGTAGTTCATATGGAGTCATTGAGATTAAAATTTTATTCTCAGTATTTAAATTGCTTACCAATGGAATTGAGTGTGTGTAGCATGAACAAGACCTTAAGGATTTTCAACAGTGTCCAAATATTTTTGTTACCCCGTTCTATTGAAAATAACCTTAGGACCTTATATTCTTGCCTTAAGTATAATTCGGAAAACATGTCATTTGGGTACTTAAAAGAGCACTTTAGATTGCTGTAATCAGTTACAGTTCTTTTTCATTGTTTTTCTGTTGTAAATACAAGTTATTCATGTTAGGTGTGTGGTCCTTTATAAATTTGCTGCTGTAATAATTAGGGGTTAGGAAAGTTAACTTTTTAATAAGATTTCATCAGTGTACATTAGGATTGGTTTCAGGTACTTGATTCATTTCCAGGATTATTAAATCTTTGAGCCTGTTTCTATCTGAAAATGGTAATAGTGTAGTGGAAATAGTATATAGTGAGATAAGGGAATAAAGTCCAGTATGGGTGTTAATTGATTTCCATAGACTTTTTTTTTCTTTCAAGAATTCTAAGGAGAACTCATTCTGTCTTTATCTCTAGTAGTCTGTCTTTATCTCTAGTAGGTAACAACTGTAATGACAAACTAGTTCAGCACTGGTGGTAGCGCTAATGTTTGTGTTACTCATTGTTACATTTTTTTTTTTCTTCACTTACAGGTTGTGAACTAAAGGCCGACAAAGATTATCACTTTAAAGTGGATAATGATGAAAATGAGCACCAGTTATCTTTAAGAACGGTATTTAAACTTTTCAAAATAAACTTTCTTGGTTTGTATTTTAGCATTCTAGTCATGTAATTTACTACTTATTTAATGACTGGGTATGTGTTTACCTGACAAACTGCTACAAGATGTGGCATCTTAACCACTCATTTGGTAATCATGTGAAGTCCAGTTATACTTCTGTTGAACTTGGCCTTGAATGCTTTTGTTTCTTCAGTTGCATTTTAAATCCCTTTAGGGCAGTGATAAATCTTTTGTCTCCCACAGAGGCTGTCCTATAGCCTGCTGTGCAGTAGGTGGTTAGTAGATATTAGGAACTCCTCTTGTATGATGGGTTGTACATAGATGATGACACATACAACTGGTCATCAGGTTTACTGAATGAAAATTGGCAGGGCCTCATGAAACTTGGAGACATTTACAAAGTCATTTCACATTAGTGGTAATAATAAAAGGTTTATATGTCTCTTTAAGATTTATGCATGCAAACTGGGGGTGTAGGCCAGAGGTGCGGGGTAGTGAGAGGATTAACCAGAGACAAGATTGGGGAACAAAACAGGCAGATCGACCGAAATATACTGCTGAGGGGAGCAGTGGGCGAGACAGGAGAGGTCTGCTGCACCATGTGGCAATCTCCCCAGACAGCCATTGAACTCATGCTGCAGTGGCTGTGGATAGCTTCATAGTGCTGAGACTTAACCTGTTGCGCCACCAGAGAGGCCTGAAATGTTTATGTCTTTAAATGTAACTGATTTGGGTGGATTGTAAAAATAGGTGGTCTTAATTTGCACTGACTTCTGTTTACAGGTCAGTTTAGGGGCTGGTGCAAAGGATGAACTACACATTGTTGAAGCAGAAGCAATGAATTATGAAGGCAGTCCTATTAAAGTAACACTTGCAACTTTGAAAATGTCTGTACAGCCAACGGTAAGAATGCTTATACTTGGAGTTTATGCCAAGGTCTAATTCTTTTGCATTGAGGCCAGTGTCATTTAGTTTATACCAAGGAGATAGGAAAAGCACATTTTGTTTTTCTCAGTGTAATCAAAGCTACATTTTTGTTGCTGTGGGATTGGATTATAAACACCTTGAACATAGTTGCTATAGACATGGAAAACTTAGAAACTGAGTTCATTTGGTTTTGTGTTTATGGGTTGCCTGTAATGTCTATTATAAGTACATTTGTAAGTCAGTAATTGATAGGTTTTATACCAAACATTTAACTTTTTGTCTATTTAGTAGTTTTAAAAATCTCTTTCAGGTTTCCCTTGGGGGCTTTGAAATCACACCACCTGTGGTCTTAAGGTTGAAGTGTGGTTCAGGACCTGTGCATATTAGTGGACAGCACTTAGTAGGTAAGTTACTTTTATAAATGATGCTGTTTACTCTCTCACGCAGTTCTTTTTTCCCAATTTGTACTTTGTCTTTACATGCTTAAAGTAAAAAGCATGCTGAATGTTAGTATTGTTTTTTTGATAGGTTCAAATTGGTTCTCATGATTTATAACTGGAAAAACTTTTTGCGCTTAGTATTTAGTAATGAAGTTTTATTGAAGTGTCCTCTACGGGCAAACTGTTTACCAGATTTCAAAGACAATACCAAAAAAAAAAGATGTAAACCACATCACTGATATATTTCATTATATGTTGAAATATATTCTGGAAATACTAAAATAGACATATAAAATGTAATATTAACCCACACATTTCTTTTTAAAAATTTCTGTGCTGTTTTTAAAGTCACTACTGTGTATTAACTATTCCCTTTTTTTCTGCTTTCTTGGTTGCGTTTTAGTGGTGACTAATGAAAAATTCTGTTTTAGCTGTGGAGGAAGATGCAGAATCAGAAGATGAAGAGGAGGAGGATGTGAAACTCCTAAGTATATCTGGGAAGCGTTCTGCACCTGGAAGTGGTAGCAAGGTTCCACAGGTACAGGTTTAAATTACTACAGCCATCTTAACGCTCGGTGATTAGGATCATCACTTGCTCATGAGCTTTTGTCTTTTTTTTTAAGAAAAAAGTAAAACTTGCTGCTGATGAAGATGATGATGACGACGATGATGATGATGACGATGATGATGAGTAAGTTTGTTCTCAGAAACTTGGTTGTATGGGGAAGCAATTTCATGAAAATCATTTGCCAAAGTGATCCTGTGGAATTGGGCAGTAGCACAACTTAATTATTGAGTAAATGATCAGTGATTGTCAGTAAGTTGTTGCTGAGAACTTCCCCTACAAAGGTTTTGTTACAGGGCAGTGAGAGGGGTGCCCCAGAACTCCCAAACCTGCCTATTCTAAATAGGTTCTGCCATCCGCTGCATTAGGACAAAACATATAAGACCTTAAGTGGAAAAGAAACTAATACAATTAGTGTAATAATACAGAAAAGACAAAAGAATGTAGTTTCTAAACTAAACACCCAAAGTTACCCATCACCTCGTGGGCAAAAGTCCACCCAAATGAGACTGGCCCAAAGCAAGGCCCAAAAGCCTGCCATGAGTCTAAAACACCTTTCTGCAGGGACCCATAGAAAAGGGTCAGAAGCAGTCAGACAAGTCTGTGAGGAAAAGAGCAAAATCAAGATCCACTTTGCCATTGTTAAACTCCCAACAGGTCTCTCACCCACATCTGTCTCAATCAGTCCGGGCCAGTGCAGCTTCTTCGCATGTCTCTGCTCCTTGTGCTTCTGGCTCTCCATCCCGCTTCCTTTTTTTTCCCCTCCTCCAACTACTTACCTCTCCTGCTCAGCTCTAACCCTCCCTTGGGTGGGGCAGGGAACCTTAACACTCCCCTTTCCTGAGGACCACCCTCTTACAATTTGGCCCTTGGTTGTCCTGTTCTTAATGATAAAATTCTGAAAAAGATTTCCATGCAGAATATAAAATTTGGTTGGAAACAAGGTTTGATGTTTATTGATCAAGCAGTGGTACACGTACACTGGAATAAAGTGCGTTAACAATTGGTCCTTTATACAGCGGTATCATTACTAGTTTTAATTGCCTTGTTATTGTCCTAAGTTTCTAGGTTGGTGTACACACACACACCCACCCACCCTGAGAAAAGCTGAGAGAGAATATCACTAAATGATTAAAACTGTATCTTAGGTTTTTCAGTACCCTTCATTGCACTTTCTTAGAAAAGTCATTTGAGCATGACAATAATGGCAAAAAGTTGCGAGAATTGAAAATAAAATTAAAAAAATAAAATACTTCAAGATTTTAAACACAGTATCAATGTTAACTACTTTAAAAATCACTATTAATAAAAATGCAAATCGTATTCCAAGAGAAGGGGAAATGGGTTTCAAACAAATGAGGAATATGGATGCTTCATTAATTTGCTTATTAATTAGATATGCTTGTTTAGTCTTTGGTGACTTTGTTACCAAGCCTTTGGCGGTTTATAGGACAGTGCTGAAAGCATATTCACGAAGATTTAAATGACAGTTCCTTCCATGAGGACTTTCTACTTGGATCTGATGGGTATCTTGATTATGCTTGGGCTTTGGAAGCTTTCCTGTCATTAAAATGGGAGTGATTTGTGATGTAACCATAATGTAACACATTGTGATTTTTTGTCTTCCATGGTTCCTCTAAGTTGTCTTTAAAATAGGTAGAGAGGAATGAGCAAAATAGGTGTTATCAAGGTACTTGTCAATTAGTTTTTTATGTAAGGGAGGAAACGATAGTCAGATGTGTGTAGGTAAGGGACAGAATTCTACTGGTCAGGTGACCATAAAAATGTGGAGATGTCTCATGGTTTGTTAGTTGAAATAGTTGTGGAAATTTTAGGTAATAGTATCAATTGGAACAGACAAAAGGAAAATCGATGGTCCTATTGGGGATGGCAGAGGGTTGGGGTGGGGTTAGTTGATGGCTGTTAAAAGGAAGCAGAAAAAGCTGAAGACCTTTTTGTACATTGAGTTATAAAATTAATGTATTCCTCTAAAGAATAACTCCTGTTTAGGGAATATTCTAATGAAAAAACTGGTGTATTTATAGAACCATTTCCTACTTGGGAGTCAGGGGTTGGTTTCTAAGGCTAAAGTTTGACAAAAATCAGTTATTTAAAAAAACTTAACAAGACTTCTGCTATATACTTGGGCTAGTCAACACAGCAAACTTTACCCTCTGGATTGGTGTTTGGCTGTGCATGGAAGAAATCACTCGATTTGTATTTAGAGACTGTGGGGTGGAAAAGAACATTTCATTAGCTCAAAAAGAAATCCTTCTGTATGACCCTTCATTTTGTCCAACTCTGGTCCCCTCTAGGGTAGTCTGTCTTATAGATAGCCTATTTTGGATATTTCATATAAACAGAATCATACAACATTCTCTTTTATGACTGGTTCCTTTCATTTAGCACAGTGTTTGAATTCTGTTGTAGCATGTACCAGTGCTTGTACTTCAATTTGTGAAGAAATTTTATATGTTTTGAGAGCAAGCATTTTCTTCCGCTTTGGTTTCCTCTACTTGTGGTGTCCTAAGCACACTTAGTTTTCATGAAGTCCAGTTTCTTCTGTGCTTTTGATGACAACCCTAAGAAACCATTGCCAAATCTTGTGATTTTTATGGTTTTATCTCTTCAGAGATCTTTGGTCCAGTTTGAATTTCTGTATATGGTGAGAGGTCTTGTAACCAACTTCTTTTTTGCATGCAGATATCTAGTTGTCCTTAGCACCTTTTGTTGAAAAGATGTACCATAAATACAGATTTATTTTTCATCTCCTCAGTTCCATTCTATTGATGTACATCTGTCCTTAAGCCAGTAAAATGCAGTCTTAATTTCTGTTCCTTTGTAGTTTGTCTGCAGTCACTGAATCCTCCAACTTTGTTCTTTGTCAAGTTTGCTTTTAGCTACTTTTAGGTTTCTTGAATTTCTATGTGAATTTTAGTCAGTTATTAGAGAATCCAGCTAGGATTCCTCTAAGGATTGTGTTGATAACCTTGAGAGTTGCCACCCTGTCCGTATATCTGATCCATGAACTATGTGAGGGATGATTCATTTTTATTTCTTTCAACTATTTTCAATGTTTTTTCTAATTTTTCACTTTCAGATGTAAAAAAACATATTTACCTTAATCACATAATCTGAAGGTTTACCCATGTGCCAGTTACGACAGGCTCTCCTTTTAATGCTGTATCTTAGGGTTTGTGTGATTATGACATTTATATCCCTTTAACTGCTGATGGACAGTTGGTTGCTCCTACCACTCCTTGACAGCTGTTGTTGGTAGTGCTGCAATGACATGAACATAAATATGCAAATTGCTTCACGATTGTGCAGTTTGAGTCAGACATCCAAATTTAGGAAGTCTTCATTGACTAAATAGTTGTAGGTTTGCCTAACTTATTAAATTATTAAGGTTTGTGAATGCATTGAATCTGAAATGACTTATTTTACTTATAGTGATGATGATGATGATTTTGATGATGAAGAAGCTGAAGAAAAAGCGCCAGTAAAAAAAGTAAGTGGGCTGTGATAATGCTACAGGATTATCAGAAATAGCAAAATACTGATCTTTTTAAAAAGTGTTGCTCCCTTGGTTTATAGTCAATGAAAAAAGCTGGTTTGGAAGGAGGAGATAATCTCAACTTTAAAATTGTTGCTAAGTAGGTGTGTCCTGAAAACTTTCCTAATAGGGAGAATGAACTTTTCTGCTTCTTTTACGGTTTGGGGCAGTATTACTTGCACTAATAAATACCCTATGCACGGGCGGTCACTGATTAATTTTCAATTGCAGTCTATACGAGATACTCCAGCCAAAAATGCACAAAAGTCAAACCAGAATGGAAAAGACTCAAAACCATCAACACCAAGATCAAAAGTAAGTGGACAAAGGCTTCATTGAAGTAGCTAGATAAGATAATTTGACTATGGAAGAACCTTTTCTCTGAGATTTTGATACACCTTGGGAGAACACCTTCCTACAGTTATTTGTAAAGAGCTGAAATACGTTTTTGGTCATCAGCACATGGCTGCTTACTTTCTAGTGGAGTTCGGTGGGGAGCCAATGAAAAGATTATTGATATAAACAGTTTATTGTAAGGTATCTGGCTTGTTGAGAGATATAATTTACTGGTACAATACAGAGTTCTCAACTTCTATAGTAGAATCAAGTTAGGGAACCAGAAGTAGTACCCCAATAACCTGGACTCAGATTATCCTTTAAGTGCTCTTGGGGTAGAATCCAGGCATCAAGTTTTATGACTTTCTTGCTTCATTCTTGGCTTTCTGGTTTGATGGATAGGGTATTTTAGGTGTAGGACTGACTCAGTTATGGGTCACAACTCAGTTTAGGATCATACAATTTTTAGCGCATTTTTAAGGTAAGACTTTCAGAACAAAAAAATTGTTCAGATAGGAGTTTATGACAGCCACTATGATACATCCTTGTTCTTATAAGGAAGGATTGTGAGGACTATATCGAAAAAATTCCAGGTAGGGTGGATGTTAAGAGCTGTATGTATTCTTAGGACCTCTTTTATTTTTTTCTCAGGGTCAAGAATCTTTCAAAAAACAGGAAAAAACTCCCAAAACACCAAAAGGACCTAGTTCTGTAGAAGACATTAAAGCAAAAATGCAAGCAAGTATAGAAAAAGTGAGTAAAATTGTCTTTTTAAAATTAGATTGTACTCTATGGGATTTGGAATATGACTGCTCCTCATTTTTTAATTCTTAGTATATATCTGTCCCTATCATGGTGTGTGAATTTTCTTCAAAAATGTATACAGCTGGTTACTACATCTAGAATCTGGCTGTTATTTGAAGTTGCATGATTTTCCATTGTAGAAGAAATAAAAGCAAGCGTAAGATTCTGACATGTTAAAATGAGATTGACAGTTTCCCTGTGCTTGTTCTGGTTGTAAGATACCAGAACCAGCAGGGGGCGTACAAGTTTTACAATAGTGCTAGCAACTGGTGGCTTGTGCTGTACTACCCAAGTGGTCTTGACTGTTTGATGGTGTGGTTAAAAAAATAAAATGTAGTCATTTCTATTTGCCTATTATACCAAGGTGTCATCAGCCAGTATATGTAGTATAATACACTAGATTTGTGAGTGGCTGCTTACATTTCAGCCTCCTTTTTTCTAAAGAGTGGAACTGTTAAGAGTAATTGCTCTTTCTAATTACTTTGGGACTAAAGTGAACTCTGGACTTTCAGTAAATGTAATACTTAGATTAAGTGTCTAGAAACAACTGTGAAGCTTTGATTCTATGAATGATACTTTTAGATGCCAGTTACTCAGAATAAGTGGGATGATAAATTGCTGACTTCTTTCTGCAAGTTTTCCCTGTGCTCTAGGCTCTACATGGCTACAGTGGTAGCTCCTTTGGAAAAATATTATTTTAGAACCAGACTGTTTTTGATAGTACCACTGGAAGCCTTTTAACGTTCCTGGTATCACTGTTCTTACCCCCTTGGCATACAGCACTAAAATGACATCTTTTAGATACCCCTCCCCCCTGTTTTAATATGGTCCTATCTCCTTGGTTTAATTGCAGGCACATTGAACAATCCTGGGCACTACTGGTAAATTAAGCCCAAAGATGGGGAGAGAGGAAAAGGAGAGACAAATATAGTCCATACTGACTATCATCAACAACCCAGTCTGAAGTCTTCTATTTTAATCTCAATTCCTTTATCCCTTTTCCTGACTTGCCTCCCACTGATGCCCCCTTTCAGGCTGAAAGCAATCTCTTGATTTCTGAAAGTACTTTCTTTCGACTGCTGTGATTCAGTTAAACTTACACTATGCTTTCTATTACTTGTGCGTTTGCATCGCCTTACCATGTTTTAATCACCTTTGTATCTCCCTAGCTGCTCAATAAATTTTTGAATGAATCAAGAATGTATGTGACAATAATTTTAAAATGGAAATTATAATGAAGTTTATATTCTAGGTGGATAGAGGCAATAATCTTATACCTGACCCAATAAATCCAAAGTGTAAATATTTCAAGAAATCTGCAATAATTGTAATGCTTAGAGGTATTTCATGCTAATACTATTGTGAATTCTCCCCTATGTCCATAATGAAGGAAATGCCAACTTTTACATGAGACAATGAAATTTCATAATCCTCCGTACCCCTTCCCCAATTCACCTTCATAATCTCCCTCAGCTTGCAGGTTTGCCTTGTATTAGACCTAGGTTCTTTAGAACTTACAAGTGATTTTTAAAAGCATTTTCAGTATCCTGTATATGTCGTATTCAAAAGGGATAAGGGGTATGTCACTTTTACATTTGTTTCTTGGTAAATAGACTGTTAGTAGGCAGTCAGGTTGATGTTACAGTATCTAAAAAGAATCTCAGATGCTTTGTGTTTTTAGTGGCTAGATAGAATTTGAAAATTTGACAGACCTGTCAACATGGAATCCGTTAATAAGAAAGACCTAATTGCTGTGTTGCCCAGTAGGTTTTCTGGGACTAAAAATCACTTAGTTCAAGGAATGAATTTGTAATCCATATAACAGCATGCTGTCTTGGAGGAATTTCATGATCTCTCAAAAACTGTACTTACTCTTAATGCTTTTTTCTTAATAGGGTGGTTCTCTTCCCAAAGTGGAAGCCAAGTTCATCAATTACGTGAAGAATTGCTTCCGGATGACTGATCAGGAGGTAACTGAATTTTCTGGAGACATGACCAAATCCAAAATTTTTATTGTGATTATGATTCTTTTAGTTTTTCAGTGCTGGCTTCTTTTAAAAGGTTCCTAACCACAGACAGTACTTCAGATGAAGTGTATGGAAATTCTTAAGAATTTATTTGGCAAAGACTGGGGAGATAACTTTAGTATATTTTTCCATGCTTTATACATTTGGCAAAGTATCTTTTTGTGGCTGAATTCAGGTTTGCTTTCAGTACTCTGTTGGCTAAGGAAGAGACCTGTGGTTTTCCTTGATGCCCTGTTGGGGTATTTAGAGCACTATTGTGAGTTGGACAAAAAGACCACTTTGCACTGATCATACTGGAAGCACATTTTGCCATAATCAATCTAAGTGTAAAATTTGGGAGTAAATAGCCAAATTGTATTTATTAATATTTTAGCTTGATTAAATGGTTAAATTTCGGTATTTCTTCCATGTAAGGTTTTTGTCAGAAAAAAATGCACGCTTTTTTTTCTGTTGACACACACTTTAGGAAGGAAAATAAATGTAAAAGCAGGGTTGTGAGGCGTGTATATATAGGACAAGGCCTGTGTGTTTAATGGTTTTTGTGTGGTTCTTTAACTCCTGTATTCAGCTTTTTTCAATAAAAAATTTTAGTTTGAGCTCTTCTCTGCCACCATAGTATTTATTTAGTACATATAATACTTAATTAAATCTCTCAAGTGGCAACCCTTTTTTTTTCAGGTTTGAAATTGTTTGCTGGGTTTGACTTTTATCTATCTAAAGCTTGATTGACATAAGGGACAAGTTCAGTCTTGTTGGTTCTGTAGATTGCTGTCGTGTTTTTGTGTATATTTGAACCCCCAAAAGCAAATGTAAATTGTTAATTTCTTGAATTATGGACATTGATTAAACAAGTCCTTTCAAAACCGTGGTATGATTGTTCAGTACTGAAAATGGTAGAAAGATTAAACAGGTTTTGCTAGTAGGTAAGCTTACAAGATAGCATACTTTGCAAAACTAAAACCAGAGAAAATGATAAGATTTTGATTAAGAAAAATTTAGGTCAGGATAATTAAATGAAGTTGCAAGGTGCTTACACACAGTTTATTCAGTGTTGGAGCTGAAATGACTGAACTTTTAATGTTATCCAGAAGTATTTTTTTATTCCAAAGCAGGTGCCAGGATGAAGTTTCTGCAATAATAAAAGTGACAGCTCAGTTTACTATTAGAGATAATAAACTAAAATGCTTCATGTTTTTATGGCATTACAGATGCAAGAAATCAAAATACAAAATTTCATTGTGTAATTTTTTTGTGAAAAATACTTAGAGGATTTGGCTAGTAAAATCCCTTCCAGATGGGACATAGTAAGTTTTTGCAGAATCCCTTGGAATTAAGAGTCATTGAGAAAACTAATACTGCATTTTGTGAAGGGACCACATGTACAGATAAGAAATAGGTGAATTTGGTATACAAAGAAATTGTGATGTTTGACATTTGTTGTATTTAGTTTCCTTGCATTTGAAAGCCAGTGATCATTATTTGACAATGGTAGTTGAGAGAATCCTATTTGAAGCACTGAAAATACACTTCTAAAGAAAAGTCCCCAAAAGTTACTGGTGACATTTTTAATAATCCATTTAAAATGCTCACTTCTGTTATGATTTTAAGTGTCTCTAGCAGTCGGATAATGTAAATTTGAAAAGTAAGCTCATTGAGGCATTCCCATTGTTTAGCGAAACTTGAATCAGAGGCATCAGAAACTATAAAGAGGACATAAGGAAAGGGAAAGAAGCTCCAGCTTGAAGATGATTACTTTCCTTGATACTGGAAATAAAATTATATTTCTTTGAATATTTGATTCTTTTTACATGGTTACTAAATACCAGCATGGGAACAGGTAGAATCCACCATATTTTGAAGAATGTAGAGATTGCCTTTGTCAATAGGCATTATAAATCATTAGGAAATCCCCGGAAAGAAAAAGCAAGTTATGTTATGGAAAGTGGTGTTCAAAGCTTTTAATAAACCAATATTATATAGAACATGTTCAGTATAATCCCATGCTAATATTAAGCATGTCTCTATTAATGAATGTTCAGTGGGCAAAATGAAATAATTTGGATGTGGTCACTGAAGAAACTTAAAATGTAAACTAAATGGAACACAGATTTTTAGGAATTTTACTGGCAAAGTCTGCAAAAGGAATCATTAAACTCCCATCATCAAGAAATAGAATTATAGAGATGTATTTAGGTATGTAATTTCAGACAAACCTAAGTTTTCAGTATACCCCATGTACATATGCATAGACTTTTGTATTTTTATTTCCTGTATCTGGCCATCCTATAGTTGATGACATCTGAGGCAACATTGGCCAAATTCGTTTCAAGCCTTCTTGATTTCCTTAACTGGAATATAGGCTGTTCAGTATATTGTGTATTGGTAGAACTGATTTTGCTTACAATGGTTCACATGATTTTTATGTCTGAATTGAAGTATATTTGAAATTAAATCGTTGGTTAAATTTCCTTGAAACCAGTTCTGAATTACCTAGTGTGAATTTTTGGTGGTAGAATGAAAAATAGATAATGAGCTATGTGGAAAGACATGGCTTAATTTGTTGGTGATTATATGAAGTGTTGTA
Source organism: Scalopus aquaticus (assembly GCA_004024925.1). Lineage (NCBI taxonomy): Eukaryota > Metazoa > Chordata > Mammalia > Eulipotyphla > Talpidae > Scalopus > Scalopus aquaticus. The sequence goes on along the minus strand of PVIJ01000953.1, from coordinate 219,658 downwards.
TTGCTTTACCCATACTTTTTTTTTTTTTCCAGGCTATTCAAGATCTCTGGCAGTGGAGGAAGTCTCTTTAAGAAAATAGTTCAGTTTGTTAAAATTTTCCGTCTTATTTCATTTCTGTAACAGTTGATATCTGGCTGTCCTTTTTATAATGCAGAGTGAGAACTTTCCCTACCGTGTCTGATAAATGTTGTCCAGGTTTCATTGCCAAGAATGTGTTGTCCAAAATGCCTGTTTAGTTTTTAAAGATGGAACTCCACCCTTTACTTGGTTTTAAGTATGTATGGAATGTTATGATAGGACATAGTAGTAGTGGTGGTCAGACAAATGGAAATGGTGGGGAGACAAAAATATACATGTGAAATAAACTCAGTATTTTAATAAAGTAGTACTGTTTCTTTTTCTGTTATTTTCTTTATACTTTGTCAAATAAATATACCTAGTTGAAAAATCACAAATGGTATAACTGCAAACATGTTTCTGAATGTTTCATCTGCCAATCTATGCACTTAGCCTAGCCTTTTCACTCTCAAAGCCTGGTAAATTAAACAGGCTGCAACACCATTCAACCTTGATTCTTCTCGAATCAGAACAAGAGAGAATGATTTCTGTCTTTTTTCTTAATTTACTCAGCATAGTTTGTAACCAATACGTTTTATTTTAGATCATGGGAGAAGTCAATTTTTACTGCATGTCACATGAAGACATTGATTAAGGGTGAATTGTATCTTTGTGTTTGTTACTGTGAATTACGTGATGATTGAGATTCGATTCCTATTTCTCTTGTTTAGTACACCCTAGTCTCCTGATGTGTTGGGGAAGTATTTTTGTGTCCTTGTTTATCTGGAAACATTTTGATTTTTGACAAAAATCAGTGCTACCTACTCAGCTGCATCTTTCTTAAAATTTTAAATTGCCTTTGGTCTGGACTTTGATGTATTTTGTATGTGGCCAGTTTTCCTGAGAGAGAATCAAGATTACTTTATTGCTGGTGTTTGAAATTTTACCTAACAAGTCTCTGTACTGGTTGGGCTGTGGGTGGGTTTTCCAGAGACTTGTCCAGTTCTGAGCCATTTTCTTGGGAGATAGAATTCTGACTCCCACTTAATTCCAGTCCATTCTTAGAGCTCTTTGATTTCTCTTGGGTGTTTTACCTCATTCCATTTTGTTTAAACTTGAGGAGACTATATTTTCTGTCTAAAAATTTGTCTTGGTTACATTTTTGACTTCCAAATGCGCTTCGGCTTTTTTGTATGTTTAGTTTCTAAATAAACATCCCATCTTATATATTGTTTAATCCTTTTTATATTCCCACCAACCTCTTTGTGTGGCTAGGATGGTGGTGCTATTCACAAGGCTGTATAGTTCCAGATATTTTAATGAGGGTCTGCACATTATCCTTTCCATCTCTTGGGTGGTTTTTCCAGAGGAGTAACATTTTGAAGGGTAGGGAAAAGGTTGGGTGCAGTACTGTCTTGTCTAAACTCAGTTCCAGGTGTCAAACACTACGTTTTGAAGGATGTGCTTCAGGTTTAAAAGATGAAATCCCAAAGAAGACATATTAAGTATACATTAAATGTTCAAATAGTATCACAGAGCTGCTACCTAGAGCTACTTTGAGGTGTAGTTAGCCCTTCCCCAGATAGTGTTGCACGTTGACAGCATATACCCAGGGAGTGTTGGTAGGTGAGTATCAGTTACTTACAAGTAGTGTATTTGAACTATTCAGCATTCAAAGAAGATGCAATTTGCAGCGACATGGATGGAATTAGAGGGGATCATACTCAGCAAAACAAGCCAGAAAAAAATATTGAGTGGTTTCACTTACAACAGGACTATAGGGAAACCAAATAGGAGAGAGACACTTGGGAGGGGGAGGATAGGGGCACAAATGAGTAGAAAAGGACACAAGGGACCACAGAGATCACAGGAGAGTTGATGGGTTACCCAAGGGGCATACAAAATGTAAAAGATACAAATAATATATATTGCAAAAAGTAGTGTATTTGATTTTTAATATCGTAACCAAAGTTGTAGGTCTATATATTTGAATATCTGAGTTGTTTTCTGTAAATGCTAAACCTTTGGTTTTGCTGATGAACATTTGAATGTAGCAGGAAACCCTAGAATCCATTCTGAGGAAAAGCAGTTGCTCCTACAGCTTGTCTTTGTCAAAAGAAATGAGTTTCATCTTTTGAGAAAAGAAACACCCAGGGCTGATTTCCCTGTCCCTCAAGTTAATTCTAAGACAGCCAACTAAAGTACATCGTAATTTGAAAATTGAACTAGCCCTAGGTTTGTGACATTGACATTTCCTTTGAAACAATACAAACTGTTAAGAGAGATTAGCCTTACTTGGTCAGCACTGATGTAATGGCTAAAAGGAAATACAATTAAGGTGCTTATGGAAAACATTGAAGATTTTTATTTCTCCAAAGCACTTTGAAGTTGACTAAGACCAATAAGGAAAAAACAATTACTTTTACTTTGTTCCTATTACTAGTTTTTTTCTGGATTTATAGTAGAGGAAGCTGTAAATACTTCATTTATGTGGGTCTGGGGTTTACCATTTTAAAGTACTTACTGATGGGATAGCTATGTTTTTCTTAAGACAGTCCTTAGCAATACTATTCATGACCCTGCAGGCATTTTGTTAGGCTTGAGTGTTAAAATCACCAATTTCCAGGATGATGGGTTGATGCCTAGCAACTTCTGAAAGTAAACTAGTGGGTTTAAATATCAATTCAGATTTTATGTGCATTTTGGACCCCTGCATGATTATATCTTTTTTGGTACATGAATCCCCTTCAGGTTTGCTGGTGCCATCACAGCTCCAGTAGTCTTCGATAACTGCTTTTTAGTGCAATGAAATGGTCCATATTCAGCTTGTTTTTCTACATCAGAAATTGAACAGTCCATGTCCCCAAGGAGCGCTGGTTTATTTAGAGGCCACAATCCAGGTGGGAGCCCTACTAATACTGGGGTGGTGTTTAATTGTATAGATGATTAGATCAGATTCTTTAAAAAAGCAAGGGGCGGGGGGAAATTGGACACTTACTGGTTGAGTTCAGTCAGGGAGCTTCTCATTTAACATCCTCATTATGTAAGGTTTAGGTCATGGGTTGAGATTTCTCTAGAAAATGAAAGTCCAGTCTTGACTGGATTGTGCAAATGACTGATTGTGCAAATAATGATAGCTTGAGGTTTAAGGTATATCACAAACCTTGTGGGAGCTCCTGACAACTATCAGCTTAATGAGGTACTGTTTAGAGTGAGAGGCTTTTGTTTGAAATTGTCACAAGAAAGGTTGATGGTCATCTATAAAGAACCTCATTAATCAAAGGTAGTAAGTAGTCTGGGCTCTGGAGATAAAGGGCCAATGTTATTTCAGAAAGTTAAGGCTACCTTCCAGTGCCAAAGAGCCAGTTGTTCCCTGACTCATGGACTTGGCAAGAGAGATTCTGTTTTAATTCTGTGAAAGTTCCAAGAGCTGGTTTTTGAGAATGTTTTAGAGTCTCAACTGCTAACAGTCTACTTTTTTTTTTTTTTTTCCTAAACTACTTGATCTTATTGAAGACTGGAAAATGCCTTTGCATTGTGTTCTTAGGCTGGAGATGCTCCCTCTTTTCTCTCAAATATCTATCTACAGACTCTGGAGAGTCTTGATTGAAAAGACATACAAAAAAAGCATCAGATTGTGATGCTGTTAGTTTACTTTCACACTTGAAAAGGGGATAGGAAGAACCTAAATATTTAAATATTATATCCCATAGTTCTAAGTGCTTAGGATTAGTCAGCAAAACAGTACAGCATTTCAGGACTTATATTCCCATGGGCTAGAAGTTCATGTACATTCTCAGTTCTCCTTAAGACAATCAGGGGTTTTACAAGAATCTGCTCAGATAATGGTGAGCTTACTATCCCAAAACAGAAGTGACTCTAACACTAGCACACAGTCGCCTGGCCTAAACTGCTGGGATTTTGCCTGCATTGGACCAGCCTTCTCATGACTTCCTAACTCATGCACCTCATTCTTTACTTACCACCTGCAGTAACACACTAGTATATCCACACTGATTGAGTACTTGTAATGAAAAGGAGCAACTACTGATCAAAGCAACAATGGATGAGGATGAATCTCAAAAATGTTAGCAAAAGTAGGCAGGAACACATACTGTGCTTCCATTTATGTAAAACTAATGCCAGCTGATTTATGACAGCTTGGGACAGTAAGGGGTGTGAGGAAGGTGCCCTAGAGAGGTGTTTATATATCATTTGCCAAATAATTCTGAACACACTTGAAATAGATGCATTTAAAAACTACCTAAATAGTACCTTAGAAAAAGTTTTTGATGGCTATCTGCCTCTGATAGGCACAGTCAAGCATTTGCTTGTTTTCACCCTCATTTCCTGCCACTCTTCCCCTTGGCTAGCCCCTAGCCTGTCACCTAGGCTTATTCCAATTGCAGGCAGGTCACATCTTTTGCCTGGAATGGCACTAAATGTATGGCTGACTCCCATCTTTGGATCTTAGCCTAAGTATTACTAAGATAGGTGTTTTAACCACCTCCTCCCATTGGTTTCCTTCAGAGTAATGAGAAGCTAAAATTTCTATCTTGCCTTATTGGCTATTGCCCATCTTCCTTAATAGGCCTGAAATGCTTTTTAAGAGCAAGGACTTCATCTATCTTCACCCAGGACTTGGCACACAGTAAATATCAAAACAGTGGTTTAACAAACTGTAGAGAACTGACCACCAGAGTAGTGACTGATACTAAGTATTGGATGAACATGTCAAATGCACATAGAATTCAGATAGATTCAGATGTGTGGTAAATAAGTGAAAACTAGATTTGGAGAACCTAGTTTGAAGAACGTGGTAAAATGACTAGGTTTGGAGTCAAGAGACATTGTGGTTAGACACCATTTTAGCAGGAGATAAGCCCAAACTACCCCTTGACTGATCTGTCAGAGGTCTTCCTATAAAGCAAGGTTGAGGATAGTGGCGATGATGTAGGCTTTAGTGGGAGCATTTCTGTCCACCTCTAGTTAATCTTGTATCCGATGGGTTCACTTTCACCAAGACTTGGTGAGACCAAGTTCTGGCAATGAAAATGTCTAAGTAAATTCAGCCCGTACTTCACACAAGAACTTTTCCCATCACTCAGCATCTAGTTTTGAAAGTTTTCATGTGTCCAGTGGCGAGCCAGGCCATCTGTTTAAGATAGCCTCGGCTTTGGAAAGAACCTTAAAATAGCTTGCAGGGAGGACTGGCATTTGGAACAATTGCTGCATTTTCCTATTTCCTGGCTCTAGGAAATAACACGGTTAGAACCCACCTCTAGTGAAATGGGAATCTCAACCACAGCCAGTGACACAGGAAGTTTTTAATCAGGTTGGAATCCTGGCTTCGCTTTTTGAGCTTGTCCTTTTAGTTTCTTTCCCTGCCTCCCTTAGCATCAGATCCAGCAGAGAGCCTGGCTGTTGGGGGCTCTAGGCAGTGAGACAGTTGTGGAAAAAACAGGGGGGACGTCTCCGAAGGGGTGGAGTGGTAAGAAGAGATATCTTCAAGCGGGGTCCTAGTTAAATAAGCTTATTAATATGCAAACGAAGCAAATCTCAGCCAGGAGGCCAGAAGAGGGTCTAGAGTGGTCGCTGACCAGAGTCCTGCAGGCTCCTCCCGGTGGGTAGCCGGCCTGGGCTGTGGGTGCAAGACGCCTCGCGGCCGCTAGGTGGCAGCCGTGCGTTTCCAAAGCTGTCTCGCTACCGGAGATCCCAGATGGGATCCCGAGAACCGACCAGAGAGCCCCGGAGTAGGGTGGGGCGGAGTGGGGAGTGGTTCTGGGAGACGCCCTGGAGACCCCCTCTCACTGGCGGCAGGGACGGAGACATTGGGAAAGGGGCTCACTTAAGAGAGGTCAGTAACCCGAGGCGGTGGTTGGACAGCCCCACGATCCTGAGTAGATTCACAGGGGGGGTAGAAGCGACACCCCTTAAGTGGAGCCGCCCCGGGGGCTGGGCCTGACCCGCCCCTTCCCTGCTTCCCACTCAAGCGCTGGTGAGTGTGCGTGAGTGCGAGTAGTGACCGTGGGCGAGTGAAGACGCTCAGCGCCTAACTGCGTTCTTGGGGACCGCCGCCTGCCCGATACCGGCAACGTTCGCGCCGCGGCGCAAGTCATTGCGCCCGGGCACAGAGCTCCGACGGCTTCCACTGCTCACCAGCTCTAGCTTCTCGGGCTCTGCCCCTTCGGAGCTGCCGGTCCTGTCGCGGAGAGTCTGAGCGCCTCCCTCCACCCGGGAGCGGCCAGGAGGAGGAGGAGGCAGTGGAGAGGCCGCGGCAGGCAGGCAAGCAGGCAGGGCCGCCTTTGATGTGGGCGCGGCGCACCCAGGCGAGCTGAGCGCCCGTCCGGCCGCGCCCCGAGGGGGGAGCCCCCGGGCCCCGCATCCTCATTGTGCCGGCTCGGGCCGGGGCCCGCCCCCGGCCCCCCGCCCCCTCGCCGCCCGCGCGTAGAAAACGCCCCGGCCGCCGCCAGTGGTGGGAGGCGGCGATGCGCACGGCCGGAGAGACACGGAGGAGGAGACATGAGCCGGCGGGCGCCCAGACGGAGCGGCCGTGACGCGTTCGCGCTGCAGCCGCGCGCCCCGACCCCGGAGCGCTGACCCCTGGTTCGGCTTAGTCCCGCGCCTCCACCAGAGAGCGCGCCCCAGCTTCCAGCCCCGCCGCGCATGCTGCCCCGGGATTGAGCCGGACAGCCAGCCTTCCGCGGACGCCCTGACGGCCGGCCGGCCAGCTAGCTGAGAACGAGCTTCCCCGCATCCGGCGGGTGCCTCCTGCACAGCGGCGGCCGCCCCGCAGCCCCCGCGCCAGCCCGGAGGGCGCAGCGCTCGGGAGGAGCCGCGCGGGGCGCTGATGCCGCAGGGCGCGCCGCGGAGCGCCCCGGAGCAGCAGAGTCTGCAGCAGCAGCAGCCGGCGAGGAGGGAGCAGCAGCAGCGGCGGCGGCGGCGGCGGCGGCGGCGGAGGCGCCCGGTCCCGGCCGCGCGGAGCGGACATGTGCAGGCTGGGCTAGGAGCCGCCGCCTCCCCCCCGCCCAGCGATGTATTCAGCGCCCTCCGCCTGCACTTGCCTGTAAGCGCCCGCGCGCGGGGCTTCCCACCCTGTCTGGCCGTCTGTCCATGTGCCGGGGGCTCTGTCTGCCCTCCCCGCGGTTCGTCTGACTTTCCGACTGCGTATTTGTCTGTGTGTCTGCGCGTCCCCCTCCCTCAAGTCCTACTGACTGCCTCTCCATCTCTCTCCCGCAGGTGTTTACACTTCCTGCTGCTGTGCTTCCAGGTACAGGTACGTGGTCTCCTGATTCTGACCTCCCCCGCCCCCCAGCCTCTGGGTACACGGCGACCCCCTCCCTGGGGCCGCGCCCCCTCCCTGTGCCCCACCCCTCCTGGGCGCCGAGCCCAGTGCACCTGTTCCCAGGGCGCGGAAGGGCGGCTTGGTGCGCACCCCGAGCCGGTGTAGACAGACCAAGGGCAAGGGGCTCTGCTGCGGGGCTCAGGCTTGCGCGGCCCCTCTCAGCCTTAACTGTGGAGAGATCTCCGGAACTGGCGAGCTCAGCTGTTGCGGTGTGCCCGGCTGCAAGCCCCCTGACCTTAGTCGGCAAGGAGTTGGGACCTAGGGATTTTTCTCTGGCCACGTCCCCGAATCTCCCCGTTCGCTCTTTCAAACAAAAAGGCTTCTTTCAGCCCAGTGGATTTCGAGTCCAGGGAGAAAGCTTCAGTTGTAAATTACTCTGTGGTTTCAAAGGCGTTTGCAGGAGAGAGAGAAAGAGAGAGAGAGAGAGAGAGAGAGAGAGAGAGAGAGAGAGAGAGAGAGAGAGAGAGAGAGAGAGAGAGAGAGAGAGAGAGAGAGAGAGAGAGAGAGAGAAGAACTAAGGGAGGTGCACAGAGGGGTGTCCAGGGCCTTTTCTCCTGGCCCACTGCGCTCCGCACACTCTTGCCCCAAGGTGGTGCAGCACTCAGCTGGTTCCCCGCCTAGCTCCCCGCTCGCTAGCTCTCGGTGAATCAGAAGAGGGCTTGGCGCTCAGCCTGGAAAGCACTTGCTAAAATCTGATCTGTTACTTCAGCAGCTTTCAGACTCGGGAAGGTCTTGGCACGCAGACAGTTGGAACGCTCTGGCTTCCAAAGCCATGGAAATGAAGGAAAAAGGAGGGGTGGAGGGAAAACGAAGAAGGAAAGAGGGAGCCGACTTTAGCCCGATTAGAACCAGACCAGGGCTGCCTTAGCATGGGTGTGTGTGTGGGGGGGGGGGCGGTTGGGGAGGTGAAAGGAAAGGGACCGCGAAGTGCCAACTGTCCTATCCCCCCCTTCCAATCTAGGCCTGAGAGGGAGGGGCCCTAGGAGAAGCTGGACTGGGGCCAAAAGAGATTATCTGCCCCTTCCCCCTCTGGGTTGAAGGCAGGTGTCCTTATGGGGTGATGGAGGATGCTTAGGCCTTAGCATTCCTGGGTCTGGACTTGCCCAGAGAGAGCCTTGAGCAGGGAACATGGTGGTTTCCCCAGTTTTCTGGCCCAAGGAATGTGGTGTGTGTTGAGAACTGTTGAAACCCAGTAGATCTTGCAGTGTTTGGTGGTGGTGGTTGTGGTGGTGGTGCGTCTGCTACCTCCCCTACCACTCCTGGGAGAGGGGTTTACCACCAGGGTGGGCATGGGTGGGGGGAAGGGCACTGCTGGTTGGGGCTGGAAGGATGGATGGATGGACAGACGCATGGGTTCTTTCCTCCTGTTGGCCAGGCTGCGGTCCCCAGTGACTCCTTGAATCAATACGACTGGAGTCAGTAAGTCAAGACTGGCTGTTTGCCAAAGCAGATGTGACCCTGCGTGGTGATGGGGGCAGGGTTTGGGGGGTGGGGAATCACTGGTGTCACAGAGAGAGGCCAGTGCCAGGCATGGCCTGCCTGGTTTGCAGCTGAGGCCCCAAGCAGAGGGCAGGCCCTGGGGTCACTCCAGGGGGTCTGCTTGTCCGACCTGGGTAAGAGCTCTCTTCCTGGGCTTGGGGGATGATGGGATGAGCCTGAAGGTAGAGAGATGACTGTGGCCCTTGCTGTCCATACCTTTTGCTGCCTGCTGCCTCTAGGTGCTTGAAGTGGAGCCCAGAAGGGGCTGCTGTGTGGTCCTATGTTCTCTAGGGGAGTCTAATGGAGGGAACCTGGATTCTGCATCCTACCTCCACCTTCACCTCCACCAGCCTTTCGGGAGACAGCTTGGGTGGCCCATCCGGGTTAGGCCTTCAAGAAGGTGAAGGAGCCTCCCCTCCCAGCTCTCCTGCCTCCCCCTTCCTTTGCAGCCTTTCCCCCATCCAAACTGCCATAGGATCGATGTCTTGAACCCAAATATTATCTAAGGATAGGTTTATAGGGGAGGAAACATTGCAGGAAAAAGGGTGTCCCACTGTGCTTGTGTTTGGGAAAGGGTTCTCAAGCCTGTGATTCCTAGGAGATAAGGAAACACTACTGTAAGGGGCTGCCTGCGAGGTTGGGAGCTCATGCCCCCCTCATGCTCAAACGTGGAGGTAGAGGTGAGAGCAGGCCTGTATGTTAGTTACCAAGAGTCTGAAGTTGGCTCCCTGGAGAGGAGGGTGGGCTTCCTGGGCAGGGTACACTTAGAGGGTGGTCGGTCTTGGTGCGCAGGGGCCAGGACAGGCACAGTGGGAAGGATGAACAGCTTTGCAATCTGGCTCAGTCGCCATCTTTCCCCTGGGCATCTTAGCTTGCTTGTGTTCTGTTAGGGAATGGATACACCTATGCTCTTCCTTCCCCCACCTCTGTTTTTTAGGGGACTGGTCCAGTCTTAGCAATGGCGCTTGTGGGCTCCTCCCCTCTGCCCATCCATCAGCCTCAGGACCCAGAATGGACTCCCCCCAATCCCCAGCCACATTTTCTTGAGCACATTCAATGCCAGACACTGCCCTCCCCCTCCCTCCATGTGGTAAGCCAGCCCTCACCCTCCGGCCACCCTGGGAAGTGGGAAGCTGGGAATTTAATAAAACCCCTTCTCCACATGACTTGGGACTCTGTGGATAGCTCAAATCGGAAGAATTTATAAAATTTCCAAGGGGAGCAGGCGGCGTGACCAGTAAATTGCTTTTCTGCACTTGGCTGAGCGCTGACAATGACACCGGGCTGGGCCTTTCACGCAGCTCGGCCGGCACCTGCGTGACATTGTTCCTGCCTCCAGGCTCGGCTAGGTCCTGGCCTTCCCCAGACAGGGCAGGCGTGAGGCGGGCCAGCACAGGGGGGCTGCCACTGGCCTCGCACCCCTCCCCTCCTGCGGGGGCCACTTCCTCTCCTTCTTGTCTCACCACTGGCATGTGTTCAAGTTTGGAAGTTCCTTCCACGCCCCCCTGGGCCTGACCAGCCCCGACACCTGACCTCCATGAGGTTCAGACCCTTTCTTTAAGCTGGCTAACATGGGGAAGCCTAAGACTGAGTCTGTGGCACATGAGGAGGATGGGAAACTGTCCTATTGGGTAGTGCTTTTAATTTCTTAAAGGAGTAGAATCCATCTGTCTGTCCGTCTGTCTGTCCGTCTGTCCACTGGTCGGGTGTTTATATAACAAATAGTGGCTGGCAGCCTACTTTTTGCTGTTCTTGCTTCTTGCAAGGCCATGAGAGTCTGGATTCAAGGTCCTGTATTCTTTCTACCATACCAGGTAGACTTTTCAGAAAGAATACTGAAATACAGAAAGGGAACTGATAGGGAAATGGAGTCCCAAGAGACACGTTGGAGTCCCAAGAGCCAGAGGTGGGTGTTTTGTTGGGGGGAGAGTGGTTTCTGGAGGATTCAGCACTCCTCTCCCAGCTTCTTTCCCAGCATGGACAGGGAGGAAGCACCACACCAGCATTCCTGCTGCCCAAGAGTGTCACTGGGCTCTGATATAAGGAGGTGGATTTTTAAAAATTCTTGTCGTTGGCAGTACTGCCGTCAGGAGGCTGGGGCAGCTTGTGTCGGGGCCTTAGAGCCGCTTCCGTCCTGCTCTGGGCAACTCTGAGGCCCATTGGGCAGCCAAAGGGAGATGGAGGAGCTCAGGGAGGAGAACTTTTGACCTCACTTTCCTGCAGAAAAGTGGTGGCTGAGGGAATTGGGGTGCAGGTCCATCAGGGTAACAAGGACACTCAAATACCACCGGGTATCGCAGGCTCATTATGTGACAGGTGTTTTCTCACGTATCCAGGCTAAGCTCCACAGGCAGCCTGGAATTAGGGGATGCTACGGCTGTGTGCCATAACCCACCTTTGGTCATGCAACAGGAATAGGCAGAGCTGGATTCAGCTCTGCTGAATGTGGGGTGCTGGCTCTGGAAGCCAGACTTATTGAAAAGCACCTTGAGGTCTCTAGAGTCTGTTTGCCTGGTTCTGCCTCATGCTTGTCTTTGCTGTGTAGCCTCAGACAAGTTACATAACCTCTCTAGGTCTCAGATTTTGCATCTGTAAAGTGGGAAATAAAAAAATCAATTAACCGGTCCTACTTCCTAAGGGTGAAGCTGAGGCCTTCCGAGTGAGCTCGGTGCTCTGAACTCTTGTTTCAAGACCTAGCCGCTCCTGTGTCCTCACCCTGAGAGGCTTCCCATACCCAATCTGATGAACCTCTATGTGTCCGTGTTTTTTGCTGGGTCTGCCCCCCATTTGCAGAGATCATGGCAGAGTACTCAAGGGTGAGTACCACAGGCCCTGCCAGCCTGACCAGTGCTGTGGGACTGCCACTGAGCCTATTGTCAGCACTTTGGGCTGAGTATAGGGATTTGTTCTGGAACATTAGTGGGTAAGCTGGCCTTGGGACTTTAATCAGGCTTGCTGGTAGCGGCTGGAAGATGTTTGGCTTTCCTTCGCTCTGTCTAAATTGTACAAAGCCTCATCCATTTAAAATCCTGGGGTGCCAAGAATGGAGCCTAGTGCAAGCCCCCTCTGGTTCACAGAGCAGAGACACTTTCAGGCTCCCTGGGTTCTTTCACCTGCTCCTTGCATGACTGCCCTCTCTGTGCCTCAGTTTACCCACTTAGGTGTCCGTGAGGTGAACTAGGTAGCTTCTGGGAACTTGAATGCATGAACTTTGGCATCAGAAAGACCTAGGTATCTGTACTGCCTGGCAGCTTTCAGCAAATTTCTTAATTTTCACCCCTGTGTACCTCAGTGTTCCCCATCTGTAAAATGATGATGGGCCTGTGCCTTAGGATTACTGTAAATACCAAATGATATAATGCATGGAGTAGCTCGCTCTGTGGCTAACACGTATGATTAATAGTAACTGCTTCATCAATTATGTGCTCTGTGTGTGTTACCTGCCACAGATTGATGAAGGACATGCTTCTTGCATGGGTACAATCAGGTCTCCTCCAGTCTGACTTGGAAGCTCAGACTTTGGACTTAGGTCTGGATTTAATCCTATTGCACCACTCATAGGCTATGAGGACTTGGGCAAGATCCTGAGTCTCTGTCTCCTCATCATGTGAGAATAGGAAAAATAATGCACTCCCTCGGCCTCTTGGGAGGAGTAATTGAAGCCATGTCTTGGACTTAGTATGCCATAGGTACCCATTTATGGTGCAGCTTTTCATTAACAATCGGCAAACATCTTGGGGATGCCTGCTGCATGGCTGGCTTTGGACTGGATTTTGGGGTGATCAGCAAGGCCTCCAAGTTTTCAGTATTTTCCTCAGTGTTCCCTGGGAAGAGATGACGGACCCGTTGGGCAGCTTTATTTATCACCCTGCCCCACCTCCATCCCTCTGTGTATTAACAAGAGTGTGTGTTAACTCTTTGTCACTGTCATGACCCAGTATGTTTCCTGCAGGGCTCACAGGGATGCATAAGAGCTCGGGATCTAGACCCAGGCCGCCCCACTTTGCCACTTGGTAGCCATATGATTGAGTGAATTGCTTGGCCTCTCTGTGGCTCATCTTTTATATGGACATCCGCTAGAACCATCCTCTTGGGGTTGCAGTAAGGGCGAATTGTGGCCTCCTGGGAAAAGCACTTGGCAAGGCGCCCAGCTCATTATGAGTGTTAAGTAAATGTGAGCCGCAGTTACACATTTGACTCGCGTGTCCTGGGGCTGGCTTGTCTACCAGCTCATAATTCCTGGAAGTCAAGGGAGGCTGGACCCATCCCTCAGGCCCCACAGTAGCTGGCACAGACCTGGTGTGCAAGATGAATGTGGGGGCAGTGAGGAGCTTCTCTGGGGACTGGGCACCTGGATTGAGACCCCTCCTGGTGCCCTGTGCTGGGCTGAAAGGGGCTCAGGACCTGTTCCAGACCTCAGGCACTTTTGAGAAATCAGAGGGGTCTGTGCGGAGGACAGGGAGCTCGAGGATTCTATGGGTTCTTTAAGGACAGGTCCTCAACCAGGCCCTGGAGCAAGTGGATCTGGCTGGGAAAATGATGTTGAAATAGGAGCAAGCCGGCGAAGATGCTGTGAGCCATTGTGTGGGAGTGTACATGCTCGCTCACACGCTCAGGGGGCTTCAAGCCAGTTGGGGTGACTGAAGCACTGAATTCAGGAATGAGGTGATGTCAAAGGCCATGGTGGGCGTATGCCAGAATTAAAGATTTGGAGACATGCAAGACCACTCTCCCCACCCAGGGGCTTTAAGGGAGCGGGAATTGAGACAAGAGTTGTTGGGAAGGGGAAAGGAAAGACGGGAGCATGGGTCTTTAGGGGTCCTGCTCCCTGCTCCAGGCTGACTCCAGGGTTGACTGCCAGCGGTACCCATATTGACCATCTGTATGATGGCCGATGCATGGGGAGAGGGAGCTCCCAGTTACCTGCTGTGGGTGGCAGTGCCCCCTCCTATGCTGATGGCTGGGCCCAGCCAATCAATACATATATTTTTTTAAAGATTTATTTTTTATTTATACATACAAGCTGGGGTACAGGCCAGAGGTGTGGGGCGGCGAGAGGGTTCACCAGAGACAGGGCGGGGAGCAGAACAGACAGATCAGAAACACTGCTGAGAGGAGCAGCGGGCGAGGCAGGAGAGGTCTGCCGCACCATGTGGGACTCTCCCCGGCCCGGCGTCGAACTCGCGTCGCCGCTGCCGACAGCTCCACAGCGCAGCGCTCAACCGCTGGGCCACCGGGGAGGCCCAATCAATACATATTGATAGCCCTGAAGCTTAATGGGCAAGCAGGGGTGGTGGGGGGCGGATGGTGGTGGTGGTGGTGGCTGAGCCCTTTGCTGCATCACTCAGTCCTGGCTGAGTTGGGTGTGGGGTGTGTGATGGGAGAGGGATGAGAAGTCTGGAGCTGAGGGGTGGGTGGGGGCAGCAGTCTGAACCGAACTCAGGGTCAGAGGTGGGCCAGACCTTCCTCCACCCCCTTCTGTCCACGGGTGCCAGCTGGGGGAAATTCATGGGCTCTGGAGCCAGAGAGTGGATCTTGGCTGTGTCACTTTACAGCTAGGGCCAGTCCCTTGGCCTCTGTATGTCTCCCCTTGTCATGGGGATGTTAATGGTTCTGACCTGCCCAGATCCCGCAAGGAGGAAGGAGTCTGGAAAGGGCTTCACTCGGGCCCTGACTCAGAGCAAGTGCCCAGTCAGTGGAGCCAACGTGAGTTTCCCTCTCAACGATAATTATAATCCGTGGAGCACCGTAGCTGGCAGTGACTCGGGGCCTGCGTCCTGGCCGGCTCTCTCAAGGAAGAGTTTAAGGAGCTGTGTTTTGGGGTGGAGAGGGAGACTGTCTTTACCAGGGACCACTCCTGGAGGGGGGTGCAAGTCTCAGGTTTGAATCCAGAATTTGGAGAAGACTGAAAGCCCTTGGCTAGGCCAGGCGATGCTGCTGCTGGAGGAGGAGGCAGGCGGTGATGGAATGTGGCCGGAAGTCTGTGGGCTGCCCCTCCTGGGACTGGCGCGACCCTCCCTTTCTGGGCAGGCTGCCTGAGACGGGGGCACAGATTGTATGAGGCCTCAAGGATGGGGACCTGGCGGGAGGGGGCAGTCTGACCCCATCCTCCTCTCTTGGGTGGGGGGAGTGAGCTCGAGGCCTTCAGGCCTTTCATGTTTAATCCCCTGCCCCCCATCCCTGCCTCGGCTATGGCTGGTGGCCAGAACCAATTGCTGTCCTGAATAGGGGAAAAGGGGGAGGAGGAGAAGGGGGATGGAGACAGGCATGGGGGAGGGGGGGAGGGGGAGCAGGATTTTAAATCTTGATTTCTTTTCTCACCAACTGTGTGATTTTGGACAGATCACCTCTCTGAGCCTCAGTTTCCTCATCTGTAAAATGGGGCTGATGATCATACCAACTCCTACAACTGCTCTGGGGGTTACCTGGGGTGATTTATCGAAAGTAGTTCTTAGCTCAATGAGTAGTGGTTAGTTAGAAAACAAAACAGAAAAAAAAAAGACAAGAAGAAAAGTCTTTTTGCTTTGATAAATTTTTTGAACCATCCCTGTTCTGCTGATGAAAAAACTGAGGGTTAAAGAAATCAGTTGTTGATTTGTGGGAATGCAGGTGAGACTTGAGGTCAGTTAGTGACCTCACTTGTGTGCATCTCTGCTGTGTGTGCCCTGTGTACCTTGGCAGAGGTCTGTGGGAGATGGGAGTATGACCCCAAGGGAAAGAGCCCTCCTAGCATACCTCTAAAGGCATGAATGGGTGACAGGCTGATGTTTTCAGCCAGAGAGAATAATGGGAACCATTGGATGTCCCATGGAAAGGGGACTTGGATTAATGTCTGGGAACTGCACTGAGGAGGGGCTTGCCCCCACCTCTCTCACCCCATGGCATTTTCTAGCTATGTGCTTAAGGGAAGAGGATCAGAAGGTAGGTGGGGGCCAGATAGGTGGGGACATTGTCCTGTGGCTAGTGGGGACCCTGGGGGATTCCGGAGCAGAGAAGGGATTCCTCCTTATGTGTTCGGGGGGATGAGACAAGATGCAGGCAGCAGACCTTGGGCTCTGACCCACTGAGAACCTGGGGGGTGGGCAAACTCGGGGGAGATTTGACCTGTCGTGCAGAGGTGGAGAGGTGGGTAAAGTTTTCCACCGCAGTCCAAGTCCTCAGGGCAATTGGGATTGTAGGTCTGTTGCGTGGGGACTCCACCTGGATCACCCCTTCTGTAGAAAAAGCTATCCAAAGATCATCCATGAGTATAGGACAGGGGAGGTAGTGACAAAAGGCATCTTTGTCCTGCACAGGAGCCGTGGCTTCTGTGCCAGGCCTGCTCACTGCGGTTTCTTTTCTCACACCGCAGCCTCTCAACACCTGTGGTGACAGTACCACCTGGACAGGTGCAAGGCAGGGAGAGAACAGCTCTGACTATTTGAGGGAGGCTTGGTAGACGGGCCCCCTCTTTGCCATGAACCCTCCTGGCTAGCAGGAAAGGAGGAGGGGAGAAGGTTTCTTCAGGGAAGCAGAGCCTCTGAGGTCCCATCTGTGAAATGGGCTCCACCCGGTGTCCACCTGCACAAGTGCCTTCCTTGCCTGCAGGGCGTCTTGGCAAGGGCAGCAGTGGCAAGCTCAGCAGTGAGTAGCTTTAGAGCACCCCCTGCCACCGCTTCATCAGGCACTCTGCTTGCCTGACTATAAATGGTGGGGCTGATTTTGGCTGCCTGGTTTCCCTCATTCTAGCCACTGTCACTTAGCAGACATTGCTGGGTGCTTTCTGGGGGCAGTGTTGCAGATCTGGGGGTGGCCTAGCTAAGCTGAACTCTGGGGGCAGTAAGTCATGTCCAGAAGCCCTAACTCAGTCTGATGAGGGGGCCAGGAAAGGCTTTTGGGGTGAACCTGAAGGCAGGTGTCAGCTGGCAGAGGAGGGAGGGGGCTCTGGGCAGAGCACACAGCTCGTGCGTGCAAAGGCCTAGAGCCCACCAGAGGTCTTGCCCAGGAAGTATGGGGTTCTCCCTGCCTTTTCAGGAGGACAGACTCTCTTTTCATGTCAGAGGCCAACCAGCTACTTCCCTTGGGATTGATCTGCCCGGACTGTGGGTGAGATGGTAGAGGTCGGGCAAGATGGATTGTTCCTCCTGTGTCCTAGGGAAGGGCCACCGGATAGCCCCTGCTGACCCTGGGTCACCCACGCTGCCTCTGTCCAGTGGGCCAGGGAGAAAATCGTTAATGGGAGGCTGGCTTCTGGGGCAGGGCAGGCCCCCTTGGGGACCTGGGGTGAGGAGATTGGTTTGACCTCGGGTCGATAAGGTTTCCTGTGAGCAGGAGGAGAGTTGGAGGACAGAGAAGAGCTGAAGGCCTGCCCTTGGGGGAGGGGACAGGGCTGTTGGCTTCAGGAAGTCATTCCAGGAAGGTGGATGGCCCTCGGTGGAGGGGTTCTTCAGGACAAATGCCCACCATATATGGGCCTCAGGGGACCCTGGAGCATCTAGGTGTGAAGAGGTGCGTCCCAGCTTTCAGAATGGTGGGACCATTTCAGAATGGGGAGGGTGATGTGGGCTGGACTGAGAGTAATGGAAGTGGACTTAACTTATCTGAGCCTCAGTTTCTACATCTGTTAAATGGGAGTGATAAGTATTCATGCGTTGCAGGCTTGTCAAGACTATCAAAAGCAGTAACATCTTCTCCAACAGGAAATCTGCAGTGCCATGTGCGGGGTTGGGGGGAGATGTGGGAGGGGGACCTGGGGTGTGTGGAAGTGTGGTACATTTGTGTCCTGTCTGGTTTGCAGGGCTTCCCTGAGAGACTCTTAAAAGGTCCCTATTATTTTCTTGGTAATTACCCGTACTGAGCATTTACCCTGACCAGGTCCTGTTCTAAGACTTTCTATGTTTAATCATTGCAGCAGCTCATAAGGTGGCTGCTCTTAACATCATTCTCATTTTATAGGTGAGGAAACTGAGGCACAAGGCAGTTAGTAACTTGCCTTGATTCTTAGCTAGGGAGTGGCATGAGCTGGGATTGGAAATCACAGGTGGAAATCAGCTGGGTGGGGTTGAAAGCAGAGCGTGAGCGCTGTCTAGGACTCACTGGCTTTGTCTCTCTGTGACCCTGCCAGAGACACTGTCTCTCTATTACCCTTTGCGGCCTCAACCTCCCCATCTGTAATGTGGGCTAATGCTTGTGTGCTGAGGATGAACGTGAAAGTAAAATAATGCAGTCTGGCGGAGGTGCTTGTGGGGCCCTGGCTGCAGAGTGAGGACATGTGCAGGTTGGTGAGGGGACAGAGATCCTGGGCTGAGCTTGCGGTGTCACAATGTAGGAAGTATGGTCCCTGCCCTTGGGGGCTCAGGACAGAGGAAGTGACAGAAATGTGTCAGCCAAGGTCCTTTGAGCTCTGCAGTAGACTGACTTGATCATGATCTCATGGGGATGGGGCCTGCTTGCTTAGCGTAATGTCAGAACTTGAGTGCACACAAAACAAATTCAGGGCTTCCAGAACTGCTCAGCTCTGTGATAAAGATGGGGTGGCACAGACGTACAATTAGTAGGGCATAGAAAAACCTAACTTAATGCTAAGTGTAATGACAGGACTTTGAGTCTTTTCAGTGTTCATTCATTCATGCATCTAATGTTTGCATTTCCACTGTACTACATGCTAGGATATGGCAGCAAGCGAGAAAGAAGGCACCAGCCTTCATGGTGCCCCAATTTTACTGTGTGTGTGTGGGATGAACAAAAACCAGATAAGTGATTATTCCCTCACGTTGATAAGTGCTAGAAAGGAAAATGAGGGATGGTGGAGCAGTGGAGACGACAGAGGTGGGGACTGCCTCAGAAAAGCTGTCAAGGAGGGCATACTGTCTCTGGATGTGTCATCTGGGCCGAGATCTAATTGAAGTACAGGAGTCAGAATGTCAAAATCTGGGGAAGAGTATGGAAGCCGATGGGAAAGCAAGTGCAAAGGCCCTAATGTGGGTGTGTGTTCTCTGTTGGGAATGTTCAGAGGCGTGAAAAGGCAGCCCGTGTAACTGGTGGGAGGGAGGGTGGTAGGAGTTGAAGGAGGGAGAACAGCCCTCATCTTGCAGGATTTGAGGCCACGTGGGCACCTTGCTCTAAGTGTGATGGGAAGTCCTGGAGAGTGCAGAGGGGAGGACCACCTGAGGTTCTTGGGTTTGGAGTACAGACTCTCAGGGGGCAAGAGTGGACTGGTGAGGGGAGGGTGCAGCTTGTCTTGGTGAGAGGCTGTTTTCAGGGAGATTGGAGAGCTCTTGTCAGTACAGTCAGATGCGGCTCCTGGAAGATGTGGTCAGACAGAAGCTAAACGTGTGGGAATACAGGAAATTTCAGCGGGAGAGGCAAAATGAAAGCTTCTCCATGAAGAGCCCAGGATGTGGGCAAATGCTTGGTAGTGTGAAGGAGCGTGAAGACCCTTGGGGCACGGAGAGGAGACCCCCAGCATCAGCTCTGGGGAGAAATGACAGTGTTTGTGCTCAGGATGAGCCCTGCCAGGTCTCCCTTCCTCCCCACTGGGGACCCCAATAGCAGTTCTGTGCCCTCCTCCCTCTTCCATCTCCATTTGGATTAGGGTACTTCTCCTGTGCTCACTTTATTCTCACAGCGCTTGGCTAGAATCCACTCTACTGTTTTACTGAGAAGAGGTAGAACAAATATCCACTCCGTACTTCTTGCTCTCACTGGGGATTGTGGTGGAAATGGCAAGTTTTGTTGTCAAACAGATCTAAACCTGATTCTTTGCTTTGCCACTTCCTGGCTGGGCCACCTTAGGTGACTCGCCTCGCCTCTCTGAGCCTTAGTTGTCTCATCTGTGTGCTAGGGGTGGTAGCGGGGCCATTGTGAGTGTATGCTGAGGCCTGGCTCTTGTAGAGAATGTGGCTCTTGTCTGCAGGGGACCCAGGGCTTCCAGGGTGACTCACTCAAACCCTTTCCCTGCCCAGGTGCTGGTGGCCGAGGAGAACGTGGACTTCCGCATCCACGTGGAGAACCAGACGCGGGCTCGGGACGATGTGAGCCGTAAACAACTGCGGCTGTACCAGCTCTACAGCCGGACCAGCGGGAAGCACATCCAGGTGCTGGGCCGCAGGATCAGTGCCCGCGGCGAGGACGGTGACAAGTATGGTAGGTGCCAGCCCTGACACCATGCACACAGGCCTCCCGGCCTCCAAGGCCTCAGATTCAAATCCCAGCTCTGCCACATCCTGGCTGTGTGATCTTGCCTCTGGCACTGAGCCTTTCTGGACCTCGAGTTTTTTCATCTGTAAAATGGGGGTGCACTAATGCATCCCTGAGCATCTTGCGGAGAGCGCTAACTGAAGATGTGGAAAAAAAGTGCTTTTGCTAATAAATACCCCATGAATGCCAGTTGTCAGGGAGGATCAGAGGCTGGCCTGGGGATGGCCTGGACAGGTGGTTGCTCCATGTGTCACTGCATTGCCAGTCCCGGTTTCAGATCCTCGGAGGGGAGCCTCTAGTTTATACTTTTTTGGTTGCTGCTTGTGGTGATAGAAATTGTTCTGGGGTGTGTGTGTGTGTGTGTGTGTGTGTGTGTGTGTGTGTGTGTGTGTGTGTGTGCCGTGAGCTTGTACACCTGCGAGGCATGGGGACAGCACCCTAAGCCACCATCCTCTTGACCTGCTCTTGACCTTAGAACTGTCTGACCCTCCTCTGGGATGTTTTGGGAACCACTTGCTTCATGCTGCCTCCAGCAGGGGCCTGTGCGACACCCTTACTCCCTTCCCTCCCTAACCCCCCCCACCCCCACCCAGCCACAAAGTCCTCAGCAGGAGCCAGACAGACAGGACACTCCCCCGCACAGGGCTCAGAGGGGGTCTGGGGCGAGACCCTGAGCAGATACTGCTGTGCCCCCACTGGTTCCTGCCTTCTGTGGTTCAGGGAGGTGTCCTAGGCCCCAGACTTCAAGGGGTGGGAGCTGGGGCTGTGGGTGGCTCTGGCACAGGGCTGAGGCCTGGTCGGTGGGTGCTCTGCAGGCTGCCAGCCTAGGCTTTTCTGGGATGATGCCCCCCTACCCGGTGGCCCCTGCCCATTGCAGTCAAGACATGACAACAAGACAGATCATTTCTTGGACCTTTTATCTTGGACACCATTTATTTTCCCTCAGCCCCGGGGCAGGACTGACCTCATGGTAGGGCCCAAGTGTGGCAGCTGCACCATCGCTGGGGGCTGGGCCGGGCCAGGCTGGGCAGGGCTGAGCTGCGCTGGGCTCCAGCATCTCCAGGCCAGCTGCCTCCCCCTGCTTCCTGCCCCATCTCTCTGTACTGCCTCATTCCCCTCCCTCCCTTTTTCTCCTTCTTCCTTTTTCAGTCGCTGCTTCTCTTTTCATCTGTGCCTCTCCTTCTCAGACAGGGCCACCTCTCTCCTTCCTGGTTCTCATCCCTTCCCCTCTTTGTTTCTACCCCCCTCCCCACCATCTCTGTTCTTCTCCCTGCCTTCCTCCCTCCTCTCCACCTCCACCTCTCCCAGGCCCTCTGCTGGCTTCCTCTCAGGGCCTCCTTCTCTCAGTGCCCCCCTCTGTGGACTCCTGGCTGTGCTGGGTAGACCCAGGTGGCGGCTTTCCCTGGGATCTGCTGTCCAGTTGCTGCCAGGGAAGGGGCAGCTGGCTGGCCGGGGCGGGAGGGAGGTGCCCTCCTGGGGAGTCCCGGGAGCTCTTGCTGGCCCCTCCAGGCTGGGAGAGTACAGGGGGGTCAGACTCTGGTCTGAACCATCTGTCCACATCCTGAGACAGGAGGCAGGCGCTTGGGAGGGAGAGGAGCCCAGCCGCTCACTCTAGAAGCCACTTGCCCTCTCATTTCCTCTGCCTGAACTGGAGACTCAGGGGATCTCACCTGCTGTGTGACCTCAGGCAAGCCCTGTGCCTCCTCTGGGCCTTCATTTTCCTTTCATGATACAAGGATTGGAGCCCAGCAGTACAACAGTGAGATGCTTGTGGAGCACAGAGAGACGGTGTTAAAACACTGCTGTCGGGTGGGGTGGGGGTTCTGGATGGGGCCTGAGCCTGCATTTCCAGCAAGCACCTGGGTGGTACCCCTAACAATAAACTTTGAGCTCCAGGGACCAGCCCTCTTGGCTCCTCCCGTAGTGCCTCAAACTCTAGAATTTCACAGTTCTTTTTCAAGGAATGTGTTTTGACTCTTTCAACCCCCCCACCCCCCCCCCAAGGCAGCACTGGGCCTTGCTGGCCAGGCTGCTGCTGCTTCTCCATTTAAATGTTGCATTAGAAACGCAGATGAGGCAAAGGGACCCCATCTGTGAGCCCTGGGAGAGGAAGTGGGACAATGGAGCCAATGGAGGCTCCCAATCTAGATAATCAATACAAATATTATTGGGAGGGTGATTTATGTGGCAGAGCAGGCCGGGAGGATGGAACTGCATTAGGGCCCTTCTCTGCCTGCGGGGGAGGGGTGACCAGTAATCTGGGGTCAGACTAGGGGGTCCAGAATGGTCCAAGAACCTGCTCCCTCTTCTCAGGGCTGGGTCCAGCTGAAAGAATGATGCAGGCAGACTTAGAATATGCAGTTAGAGTGCAGTGGGGATTTCAACAAACTCCAAGTATAAACACTCTCCTGTAATACCTGGAATCAGGAATCCCCCAAAATACTCAGGATCTCAGATACCATATCCCGCCCAGGTGCAAGGCCCCTGAGGGTGGGAGCAAGGTACAGGCCTGTTTTGTGGCAGTGAGTTGTTCCGAGGCAGCCCTGATAAAATGGGGTACCTGTCTGTGTGTTCTCACCCATGTGCTTAAAAGGGACTTATGAGACTCAACTGCAGGTACATGCAATAAAATTAATAAAAGTGTTTATTTACAAAAAAGGAAGGGAAAAAGATAAAGAATAAATTGGTGAATGTGTCCTACCAGTTCCACTGAGCTGAAATCTTAATGGCTCACTCAAAAACCTGGCAATCCACAACCTCAAGCAATAGCCCCTCTCCAAGTTCACATGTCTGGTTTTTAAATCCCCAAACCGTTGCTTAACTCCACCCTCAGTCCTCAGCATCCTTCCTTCGGTGATGCTGGCATTCTGGGATTCGTAGTCCTAGGTGTCTTGGATCGCTCTGGCTTGAGGTGGGGTGGGGACCTGGGACACTCCCCTTTCCTGAGGACCACCCTCTTACAAAGTGATCTGATGAAATCTGCATGTATGTCGGGGGTCTTCCACACTGTGGCATCCTGTTCCCCTTGGGCCCCCTAAAGCTTTCTCAGATCACTCCTGGGACTTTGTTTAGCGTTGGGTTGTGCTCTGGAGGAGAGGAATGCAGACAGATGGGGTGGGGGGTAGGGTGCCGCTGGAGGCTTAGGCAATGGATGCCTGGTGGGGAGGAGACTCTGGGGAGGGCCATCCTGACCACCTGGGATGCCATCTCCCTGCAGTCCTGCCTTTGGTGCTGGTCTCCTTTCTGGAAGAAACAGCACTTGCCCAGGACGCAAGCCTCCAGGGCTCCAAATGCATCTCTGCCTTTGAGCAACCTGCAAAGCCAGGCCACATCTCTCGCCCTGGCCTCAGTTTCTGCCTGGCTAAGTGAAGTGCAGAGGCCTCATCCACCTGCCTCTGAGTGATGCTTAAGCCCAGGATGTGGTCACCAGCCCCTCCTGGCTGCGGGAAGCCGGGCTGCAGGTGATGGCATTTGGGTCTTGGAAGGAGACCATTGGGTTAACTGAACCCATGCTTGGGAAGTGGGAGAGGTAGTCCCCCCCATTCACTCCAGCATGTTGGGGAGTGGGTGTGAAGGCAACTCTGCATTGATAAGATTTATTATTGGGCTATTCTTGCTTTCCTTTACAAAAAGGGCTTCTCTATTTGAGGAAAAAGTTGATAAAACCTCACAATGTTCTGCAGTAGGCCAGCTGATCCCCTCAGTGTTCCCCCACGTCCTCCCAATATTCCCCCATGTCCAGAAGGGATGGACTGCTGTGTTATCCAGAAGGGTAGTCTTTTGAGGGGTTGAGCATGTAAACGCTAGAGTCTGATGGGATTTCAAGCTTGGTGCCACCACTTCCAAGCTTGAGACCTTGGAACTGAGTTCACTTTTCGAACCTGTTTCCTTTTCTGTGAAATGGGGTGATTGAATGAGAGAGTATCTTATGGTCAGGAATCTATGATTATTAGATCAAGAATATCATCAACAACCACCTGAACTCATTTCTGTGGTACAAAGATCAGGGGCGAGAGGGAATGTCGTGGGCCCAGGTGAATCCCCCTCTTGGGAACTGCCCCGGGTCTTCCAGAAGGGACCCTGTCTCTTGCTCCTTAGTGGGGCCCAGGCACATCAGCTGCAGGTGGAAGAGGCTTCTTCCACATGATTCCAAGCAACCGGTCAGATGAAGAGGGGGGTCTTTGGACCCTCTTATTCTGGTTTCCTCTTTGTTTATAATTCCTGACCCTAGGGGTACAGCACCGAGTAAGACACACTCAACCCAGCCTCAGCTTGCTCCCAGGCTGGAGCCCTCACCCTTTTCTAGGAGCTGACTGAGTAGAAACAGCCTAGACCCCAAGTTTTCTGTGTGACTGGTCCCTCCCTGGCTCCCCGCCCCCACTCTGGTTTCTTCCACATCAGTGGGGCTGGGTGTGGGGTGAAGTTCGTACTCTGGGGCTTCCTCCAGCTCAACATGGAGTTGGCTGTGATTCTATCCGTGGAGGCCTTGCTGAGCGCCCTGTCCCCCTTGTCTTAGCACGGATCCTGCTGTAGGGGGACTCCTCTGAGAATGTGAGCTCCTTGAAAGCAGTGGCCTTTCTTCAGGTATGAAGACGAGAAAACAGCTCCCCCTTTGAAGGTTGCTAGGTATGAATAAAATAATCAGGGGCAGGACAAAGCAAAAACTGGAGCTGACTGGTGGGGCTCATAGGAAGCGTACCCATGCAGCATCTTCCAGGCCTTTGCTGAACCGCTGGCCATTGTGGGCCCCATTTCCCTCATCCTGTCACCTTGTTGGGAGACTGTGTTGGTGTAAGGAGCAGAGGCCTTGGGCTGGACTGGTGCGACGAGGTCAGCAGGGACTCCCCCCAGCCTCATTCTCTGAATCTGGTATCCTAAAGCGCATTTCCACACAGGAGGAGAGACGGGAGACTGCAGGCCCTCTGCTCAGAGGCTCATGTCACTTGGAACACAGTCCAAGCCACAGTGGCCTGACTCCTGATGACTGCTGGAACCCGGGGCTCCACTGCCCTGTCCTTGCTTGCAGTGACCATCTCACCTCCCCTCTAACACGCACAGCATGTCCCAGCTGGGGGCCTTTGCCTTGCTGTCCCCTCAACCTTAGATTGCAGGGCTTTTGCTCTCTGGCCTCTCTCAGGCTTCTGTTCAGTTGGAGAGAGCTCCCCTCTTTGTCCCCTCCTAGGGATATTTTTATCCTTATCAAAGAGGTTCCCTCTTTGTCCCCTCCTGGGGATATTTTTCTTCCTAGCACTTATGGCTACCAGACATTCCGTTATATCCTTAGTATTCTCACTTTCCTGTTATAATTCAAACTCATGAGTGTGTGTGTGTGTGTGCGTGTGTGTGTGTGTGTGTGTGTGTGTGTGTCTGTTTTCTACACTGCTTTATCTCCATGCTCAGAGCAGCCACAAACAGGTGCTCACTACTTGCTGATCGAGTGAGTGCATGGAGCACCCAAGTGTGTCGGGGGGCAGGTCTCACATGGGGGTCGCCAGACGGTTGGTACTTGGCATGTCAGTGCTCCTCCTTCTTTCTCTCTTCCTCCTCCCTTCTATTCCTCCAGCCAGCCAGGCTTGAAGGGTGTGATGGGATGCTTCCCCCAGGTGTTCTCCCAGCTGGAAAGGGCATGCGTCTCAGTCTGTCTCTTGGCCCTCTGAGCGCACAGCCACAACTTCTGTCCCCATAGAGGGAGGCTGCCCCTAGCCACTCCTGCTCCTGCATCTGAAATGGCCACACCGCATCTCATCTGGGATTAGATCGATCTCCTAATCAATCCTATTGATTCTTCCCCTCTTCCTCTCCACGTGGCCTGTGAAATTCCTCCAGGACTTTAGAGGAGGGGAACCATGGGCACCTTTGGAGAAAGGACATAGTGTGCACGTGTACATGTACGTGTGTGTGTGTGCCCATTTCCACCCATGTCTCCACCCCACCTCTCTCCCTCTCAACTTGGTCCACCTTCAGAGGGGAGGGAGGGAGAACTGATCAGAACAACCTCCCAGTGTCCTTTGTGGCAAGGACATTTCCTTGCCCAAGGACACCTGGAGAGTGGCCAGGGGCACTGTCAGCACCTGAATCCCAGTGGCTGTGGCCATCCTGGGCAGAGTGCAGGTGGGGCTGGGTAGCTTCTCCGCTGTCTTGGGGCGTTTACTGTGAGACCTGGGGCAAAGAAACCCCTTCCTGCAGCTTTGCCCTCTCAGCTCCTCCTCTCTGGTTCTGTCTCCTGTGTCTTTTTTGTACCACACATTTCTCTCTCTCTCTCTCTCTCTCTCTCTCTCTCTCTCTCTCTCTCTCTCTCTCTCTCTCTCTCTCTCTCTCCCTTCAAGACTCTTGCTGCCTCTGTGTCTTTTCCTGTCATCCCCTACCCTTCAAACCAAAAATCTTCAAAAGGAGTCCCTGGGAATCAGTCAGTCAATCAACGTCACTTCTCATTTCTCTGCCACGACTGGCCTGGGCGATATCTGACTGACTCTTCCTGCACACCTCTGTCCAAATTTTTGTGTCTCAGACTGACTCTCTAGTTACCCTGCTTGTGTTCAAATTCTGGTCTGATTGTGTGACTGTGGGTAAGTGACTTCACCTGCTAGCAGCTCAGTTTCTTCACCTGTAAAATGGGCACAAGAGTTCCCACCTCATGAGGTAGTTGTGAGGACCTACTGAAACACTAAACACAGTGCCTGCCAGGTGGGAAATGCTCACATATGTACTAGCTGTTACTATTCTTTTTTTTTTTAATTGTTGTTACTCTAGGCTTTTAAGAGAAACAGGAAGAAATAAAAGATAGGAGTTTTATTTTTTTAAATAAAAAAGCTTTCCTTCCAGCTCTTTTTTTCTTCCACTCTTCCATTTTCTTTCCTCTCTGGATGCTGGAGAAGGGATCTGTTCTTTGAACTTCTTTACCTCCTAATATCCTCCTGGTCCTTTGTGTGGACAGGTGCTGGGCTGCCTCCCTCCCTCGACTGTGAGACTGGTCTTGAGGACTTACTGGTGGGGCCCCCATCTTGCACTCAATACCTCCTGTTCCTGCAGCCTTCTCCTGCCTCTCTGGTTTAAACCCAGCCTTGGGTGCTCCGAGGGCTCCCCCACCTCTCGGTATACCTTGAAGGTATCTTCCTTAGGGTGCTTGGAAGGTAGTTTGGAAACAGATTTGGGGAGGGATGACCCTCTCCCTTTGGCTCTGTGGCATTTCCACCACAAACCTCGGCCCTAAGAAAGTGAGGCCAAGCAGAAAATGCCCACTTTTGGTGACCACTTTTGGTGTCCATTCCTCTTTCCTCTCCTGGGAAAGTGATTGGCATGGAGGAGAAGTAAGGAGTGGGGTAGACAGACCAAGGAAGGGGTCTGAGACCAAGACCTCTTGAATTAGCCTGCTTGGGCTTGAATCCTGCCTGGGTTTTAACTGTATCACTGTGTGGCATTGAGATTCAGTTTTCTCATCTATAAAATGGGGATAATAATAATAGTTCTGGGGGCCTCCCCGGTGGTGCAGCGGTTAAGCTCTGCGCTGTGGAGCTGTCGGCAGCGGCGACACGAGTTCGACGCCCGGCCAGGGAGAATCCCACATGGCGTGGCAGACCTTTCCTGCCTTGCCCACTGCTCCCCTCAGCAGTGTATTTCTGATCTGCCTGTTCTGCTACCCGCTCTGTCTCTGGTGAACCCTCTCGCCGCCCCACGCCTCTGGCCTGTACCCCAGCTTGTATGTATAAATAAAAAATAAATCTTAAAAAAATATTAATAATAGTTCTAAGCTCTTGGGATTATTGGGAGGATTAAATGAGACAATGCCCAGCACATCGTAAGTTATAAATAAATGTAAGTTACTGATACTTCCTAGAGGGGGAGAATTGAAAGAAACCTTGGAGGGTACCTAATACTTGCTCAGAGAGGGACATGCTTTTTCCTTTATCACAGAGCAAGTCAGAATATGTGATAGTAACCTTGAGGCTGGGGATGGGTGGGTGAGAACTCAGAGTTCTAGTGAATGGTAAGAATAATCCCAGGGAGCAGCCAAAGTTACCCCCAGGATAGTGCAGGATGGCTAAGGTATTAAGGAGGGAATCAGTCAGAGATGGGGTTCAAAATTCTACTACTGCTTTTCTACCCTGCTTTTCCCAGCTCTGTGCCCTTGGGCAGTCCCTTCACTTCCCTGAATCTTAATTTTTTAACTCTTTCAGAGCATTGCTCATACTACCTAACATGGCCGTTTTTATATTTACTAAAATTTGTTTATTGGTTATTTGCTGGGAGCTAAGTACTGCTATCACAGTGGTGATAAGATTAATAAGGCCCTGTCCTCATGGAACTTCCCTTTGGGTGCTTGGAGACAGACAATATAAATGGTAACAGATAAGTCGATGTGGACAAGAGCTCTGAGTTAAATGGAATAGGGGATAGGTAAGCTAGCCTGGGGAGGGTGGTTTGACATTGACCAGGATGGCCAGGGAAGGCCTTTCTGAGGAGGTGACATTGGATTGGCATTATGGTAAGTTTTGGCCAAAGATGGTCTCCAGGAAGACCTGAAGGGAACAACCATGCAAAGGCCCTGGGGCAGGAGTGTGCTAGTGTGTTTGCAAGGAGACTCAGGTGACTGGCAGGCTGTGATTAGAAGCAGGAGGTAGGGATGATCAGCGGGGGCCAGATGATGTTTCCCTTGTAAAGAGGCTCGGTTTTAAGTGGGTCAGAGATCCACTTCAGCGGGGAAGAGTCAGAATTACTTTTATGTTTTTAAAGGATCCCTCTGGCAGATGGGTGGAGGAGAGACTGGTGGGGGCAAGAGGATGTTGAGTTGTACAGACAGGAGGGGCTGCCAGGGTGGTGAGAAATGGAACAAGATAATGTCACAGACTCCTCCTGCCTGGCCTGGTATAAGCCTGGAGAATAGAACTGAGCTGAGATGAGGTTTCCAGCTCCTGAGAGCTACATATTGGGGGCTTGGGTCATGAGAGGGGGCAGCGTGATGCTGAGGATCAAGCAGGAGCTGTGGCAGACCTGGCCTTGAGGGTGGGGTCTCTCTCCATCTCTCTCTCTCTCTCTCTCCAACTGCTGCTGCTATTACTCCCCAAAGACTTTACATAATTCTGGCCCGACTCCCTCCTCATTATGTCATGCGCTGAGTGGAGTCTAGGTCACTCCGTGGCTTGCTGCGGTCGGTTGGGGGAGAGCAGACTTCTGGCTCCCTTAGCAGGGAGGCTGCGGTGCAGACCCTCCCCATGCTGGCGTGGGGGTGGCGAGGCTGGTCCGGGTGGAGGCACAGTCCAGCCCCAGCCCTAGGCCCTTTGGTTGTCTAAGGCAAAGGCGAAGGCTTCCAGAGTTGGCTGTGGATGATGAGCAGTGGGGGCTTGGGCTTTGAGTCAGTCATCCCAAAGCTGGGGCCCTGCCCTGGATCCCCAGCAAGAAGAGGCAGGCAGGTCTGATCTCAGCAGCTCAGACCAGTTGCTTGTCTGAACCTCAGTTTCCTATGTGTAAAATGGGGACAAAGACAGCCAAGCTCTCATAGGGTGTGAGACTTCAGAGGGCCCTCCAGGGAGTCAGGTCTTGTGCATAATAAGAGGTGTTTGAGGGTAGTGCATGCACCAGGAGAGCGGCAGACAGAGCCATTTTCCCCTCAGACTCATTTAGGGTTGCCTGGACCCCAGTCTGGTGGCTTTACCCCCTTCCTTCAGACTCCTGTTCCTACTCCCAACCACAGAAAGAATCAAAGTAGGGTGGAGCCCCTCCATCTATCTAGCACAGGTAAGAAACTGAGGCTCAGAAGGGTGTGGCTTGCTCAAGGTCACACAGCCCAGGGTGCCAGAAATAAGTTCTAGCCAAAGCATTTTCTGAAGCATTTCTCGGGATGTGATGCCTGTGCCCCTTGAGGATTCTGAGGAAGGTTAGGTCAGAGGTTGAGGTGAGGCAAAACTCTGCTCCACCTCTGCCATTTTAGACACATCTCATTTTTTCCACTCCATTTTTTTTGTGGGAAAATATATATATTTTTATAGTTATAAGGAAACTTCAACAACAGTTACTGAGTTTTTCTTACCCAGCCTCTGCAAACAGGGCATTAGACCTTTTCCAACATCATTTGGTCTGAGTTTCACAGTAACTGTAGAAGATTAGGGACAATTACTCCCATTCGGAAGGTGGAGAAACTGAGGCCCAAGGTCATACAGTTGGAATGGGGTGGGGGATGTTTCCAGATCTGTGCTTTCCAGAGGTCTTGCCTTCCCTTCCACCTGCTGCCTTCTTTAGAAGCATCTGAGAGTTGGAGATCCTTCTGACCCTCAAAGACCCTTTCCTGTGCGGTGCCTGGGCTTTGTGAGGAGATGCAGAAACAAGTCCTGGAGCTTTTACCATGTTTGGCCTTGGATTCTTGGGGACCAAGCTAATAGGGGGAGCTACAGGGAATTTGAATTACAGTGGAGCAGGGGGGCTGAAAGGCCTGCAACCCCCCATTGCAGTGTTGGTTAATATTCTCAGTGTTTGCTAGGGATGGGGGAAGGTGGAGAGAAGAATGTGCCTCCCCTTGTTTCTAGAATTACTAAATTCTTGTTAGATCTTTAAATTTTATGTAAATTCTTCTTTTTTTCCTTGGGAGGGTGGGTATCATGTTTTAATTAGCAATGGTGTCAAAGGAGAGCTAGATTAATTATTGGAAATCCTGAGTTCCAGATGGTTTTAATTTTCACAGCAGGGCACCAGGGTATATATTTTAAAATTTTTTTTTATTAAAATCATACCTAGTGTATTTTAAGGGCACTGAGGTACACGCTTTGTGGCTCCAAGGATACTGTATTTAGGGCTATGATTTTAGTTATGGAGAAGCAAGTCCCTTGTCACCAAAATTAAAATTTTGAGGGTGAGGGAGGGGCAGGTGCTAGGAAGTAAAGGGTCAGGGGAGGGAGGGTGAGAATGGGGGGGAGAGCAGCTGGAGAGGGGAGGTGGTGGTGGGAGGGGACCAGGCACAGGGAATCAAGACCAGAGAGGAGAGAGCGCTCAGGGAGCCACATGGCTTACCAGCCACACCTCACCCTACTTGGAAGAAAATGTGGGCCCGCAGAAGGACGGGGGAAAACTGACACAGCATGTCTGCTCAAGGGACATTCGTCCTATGACCACTTGATGTCCTTGTTCAGTCAGAGCTTTGGGGATCAGCTTTGATCCCCATACCAAAGGGGGCTCCCTGGAGCATGGATGTTTTAGCATGCATCTCCCACCTGCACCAGGGTGAATCAGGGCCTGACCAGGACACCTGGAAGTGTCAGCCTTGGTGGCCTTGACTGAGGAAAGCAGACTATTCTGAAGTGTCCTCCCTTCCCAAGGCCTCCCCTACTTTAAGTGGCCAGGGCAAAGGGCCTGGGGGAGGGGACACTAGCAGGGTTCTGGATGTTTCCCTGGAGGAAGGGGCCTCTGACCTAAATTTTGGAGGAAGTAGCTTGCCACCCACAAGGCAGGGTGTGTGTGCACGCGCCTGCATGCCTGTGAGTGCTCACTCGGGACGGGCTGTCTGTTCTCTTCCTCCAGAGACTGCTGCTTCTCTGGGGTTATTTGTAGGGGAGGCTTTTCTGTTTGGGGCATGAGGTTGAGGGCTGTGGAGGGTGGGTGATGGTTGGGAGAAGGGCACACTGGTATTAAGCTACAAGGGTTCCAAGTGCAGCCAAAAGAGACTGGGGTTGGGGAACAAGTGAGGACAACTTCTATCTCCGTGCCTGAGGTGGGGGGCTCCTCCATGATTGATGTGGGAGAGTATGGGGAATAACCAGGGGCAGGGGCAGAGATCATGTCACTGAGCCTTTAGCTCATGCCATTGCCCTTGGTAAAAAAATGTGTCTTGTTCTTCTGTCTTTCGAAGCCCAGCTCCTAGTGGAGACAGACACCTTCGGTAGTCAAGTCCGGATCAAGGGCAAGGAAACGGAGTTCTACCTGTGTATGAACCGGAAAGGCAAGCTCGTGGGGAAGGTGAGTGGTGGTCTGGAATTGCACTGGGGGCCTTGGGCGGATTCCCCTGTTCATTTTGGATAGCTGGAGGGGTGCAGACTATGACTTTGGGGAGCATGCAGGGCTCTGATATCTCCTGTTGAATGTGTAACGCTGGCTTGCTCAGTAGTGGGAGAACTTGGGGTGATCTGGGGCTCCCCACTTGTGTGATCCTCATGAAGGGAACAGGGAGCTGGCAGGCCAGGGGCTGGGCTGCAGCATGGTTTCAACAATCACCAGGGGTTTACAGTGCTGAGCAGCAGCGCCTCCAGAACCCGGCGCCTCATCAGCTCTGCTGGGCCTCACGGTTCTAGCATTTCAGGAAGATTTTATTACTTTGGAACAGGCAAGAGAGCTGCGTGTAACAAATTAGGGCAAGGGTGGGGGTGTGGATGGGATGGACCCACATGCCAGGGGCTCTGATCTTCACCAATGCTGGTTCTCAGTGCCCCCCTTTTTCGTGGGGGTGCTTGCTTGTGAAGTTGACACGTATGCTTCCTCTGAGTGTTCAAATGGAAGATTTGACTGGCAGTTCCTCTGTGGTGGAGTCATACTCTGTATTTCCTTCTCTCTGTAGGGACCCTACTCACTTCCATATGCAACTTATATAATGAGGTGTGGGGCTTCTGCTGGAACAGGTGGCGTGGCAGGTAGATGATACACCTGATTCCAAAGGGATGGGCTTCTACTGCTTGACGGCAAGGCCCTGGCTGGTTTTGCAGCTCTTCTTGTTAGGAGGCAGGGTGGGGGGACCCCATTTTTTTATTATCATCTTTCTGATTTCTTAAATCTTCTCTTAGACCCCTTCCCCATCCCCGTACCATGCCAGGGATTGGAGTCACAGTGCTGTGGCATTATTTATTAATATTAGCCATAAGGAAAGCCTGTTAATGGAGCACCTGCTTCTGCCAGGCACCGAGCAAAATTCTCCACAAGCAACCCCATGAGGCTGGAAATGGCCTCCCCATTTCACAGATGAGAAAGCGGAGGCTTGACCACGTCCCCAGGGGCACTTGTCCCAGATCCCAGCCTACAACGAGGCGGGATTCAGAGCCCATTTGGGAAGGGAAAGATTCCAGCCGCACTGCCCACACCAACTGAAGCTTCTCCACCAGCAAAATAATAGTAATCGCCTGAGCGCGGCTCCGGGAAGCGGAGGACTGGTTTTAATTAGTGATTCACTTTCCGCGGTGCTGAGGCGGCCGGTGAGGGGGTCTGGGGCAGGGGGCGGGCCGGGTGCCGGTCCGCTGGCCTGGCCGTGCGTTTCCTGTAGCGGGTGCGGCCCAGCCCCGCGTCAAGCACTTTGTTCTCCTGCCCGCCTGGGCCGCTTCCCAGGCCCAACCTGCTTGGAACTCTCCGCGCTGGCTTCTTTTTTTTCCTGTTGGAAGGAGGGGAGCGCTGCAATCTGCGGTGCCCGGTGCCTGGGCGCCCCTCCCTCCCCGTCTGCGCGGTTCCCGGCATTTTGACCCCAGGAGGGCCGATCTGGGGTCAAAAGAGCAGCCCGGTCCCCTCGGGCCGCTCCCGCCGCCGGCCGCCCTCCGCCTGCCCGCCGGCTGGCCGCTGAGTCACCGCTTCCACAGGAGCCGGCTCCGATTTCCTGCCCCCTAGCCCTCTCTCCCGTCATTAATATTGGGGACGGTTCAGCTGGCGCAAGTACGGCTCAGCCCAGGGAGGCCCGGCGGCGGCTCCCCCCTTTATCTCCTTTAAGACTGTTGTCTTCTGGGCTGGCTTGGGGGAACTGTAAGGATGCCCCCCAAATACACCTGTCCCAGTGGTGCGCCACAAGTCCACTGTTGGCTTCTACCGAGCCCACCACCCTCATTCTCTGTGGTTCCTGCATCAGGAGGCTCTGAGTTTAGGGCTGCTGCTCTATCACTTCCTCCCTGCCCAGTCCTGCCCTGGGTCCTGGGATTAGCCCCCCTTGACCTGGCATGGTTCCCTCCTTTCCTAACTACTGCCATTATCTCTGTTCTCGCTTCATACCTCACAGGAATTGTTATCTCAGCCACCTCAGGGCAGGGGTCCCTAGGGCTCAGGCTGCACTCCAGGTCTTTCCTCACTGCCCACCCTCAGCTTTCTACAGCTCTTCCCCACCCTCTGCCCCCAACTTAGCTCATAATCCCCCTCCATGGGCCTGCACCACCTACCAAAGAATGGCATATTCTTTGTGGGCAGCCTCCCTGGCCTCCTGGCCCTGCCACCTGCCTTCATGCTCTCACATCACCTGCCTTCATGCTGCCCTGGCACCAGTCTTCATTCTCCTCTGTCACAGACACATGCCCTGACAAACCCCACTCCCTGGATGGAACCTTCACATTTTGCATGTGCTGCTCCCTCTGCTGGGTCTGCCTTTTCTTCATCCATCCTGCAACAACCTCTCTGAATGTTGGGGGAAATAGAACTTAATGGAAGGGGCACCACAAGACAAACTTGACTCACACAAGGAGGTGGGGATAGAAAGAATCACCATAGCCACTAGCACAATGATAACCAAAATCCCTAGGTGCCAGCGCCTAAGTTACAAAGCATAAGGCCCAGTAGGAATCAGACTGCTGAGCAGAAGGTGAAGATATGGAGATTGAGCCATTATAGAATATCGGGTCTCCTTTCAAATTCTAGTTAAGTTATTCAAAATTAGCAACAGACAGCCATCCTCGAAGATGAGCCCCTCCCAGCTGAAAGAAGGCTATTTCAGTGCCATCCCTGCAAGAATGCCGGGCAGCATCTGGCCTGCCCACCTGTGCCTATGCAGGTGCTTTCCTTTCCACCAGCACTGTCCCTCTGCAGGGCTGCCCCCTCACTTTCCTGACGCCAGAGCTCACAGCCCCTCACACAGCCTGGGGCTACTGGTCTGCTCACCTGGTTGTCAGCATCTGTCTTCATGCCTTAGGACATCCCCCCAGACTTGGAGCTCTTGGAAGCCTCGCTCTGGATCTGGCTATCTTTGCACCAAGGACCGGACCAAAGGGCTGCAAGGGCATCAAAGAAATAGAAGTCTGCTTTTTGTTTTCTGAAGAGTGACTTATCCGACAGTTAGAATTCTCCATAGAGTCAAAGTTCCTGGCCCTGCCAAGTCTCAGTTTTCTCATCTGTAAAATGGAATGATGATAATGCTGGCATAATTAATAGCCACTTGTAAAAATGTAGTTCCTTAAATTTTAGTCTCCCTAAAGAAGCCAGGTTCCAAAGTCACTCATTCACTGGGGAAAGCCCTTGGCCTCCAGTGAGGGTCTGCCCCTCTGGAGTGGTTCAACACACAGCTTTCTCAGGCTGTCTTGATTCTGGATCCCAACCTTGCACATACCTGGTGCCAGCCGGCACATGCATTGAATCCCTAATAGAACCTTTTTAGAATAGAATCTTGGCAGTAGCTGCTCCCTCAGATGCATTGTGCCAATCATATACCAAGGCTCTGCCCCCGAGCCCTGCATGCTCAGCTAGCCCTCTCCTTGGCACCTCTCTGGCCCCATGTTCATCTGGCCCAGGAGGTAATACTTTCTTTCTCCCAGTAAGTTTGTGTGGGCCATTTCTCCCTATGTCTGGAGATTCAACTCAGATCCTTTTTTCTTCATCAGCTCCCACCTGTGGATCATTCATGTGTCCTCTTTGGGGGCAATATTGGGCCTCAGATGCTTTCAGAGCAGGGGTCTTCCTGCCAGCCTATCTTTGCAAAGACTGCTTTGGTTGTTAGTGTCGGACACCCAACTCAAAATGCCTTAAGCAAAAAGAAGGAATTTCTTGACTTTTGAAATTAAAAACGATCAAGGGTAGTTCTAGTTTTGAGGAAGACTGGATGAAGGGATCAAATGATATCATCAGGTTCCGTCTTCTGCTCAAATGGCAGGAATAGTACTCCAGTTTGGAAAGAAGGAGGTTGGAGATGTTAGTGGTGGAGAGATGATCAAATTCTACTAAATCACCAAGCTTCTGGGAAGGCGTATTCCCTTACTCTCTAAATACCCATGCTCTGCCTTGCCTGAATGAACTGAGTCAGCGTTTCTGGTGGAGAGGCCCCAGCACAGGTGTTTTTCGAAATCTCTGTAGGTCTAAAGCAGGCTTGTAGAGGTTATCAGGAACAGAGGTGAGGGCCAAGTCCAAGTGCTTACCTCGAGTCTAGTTTGTGGTAGGGAGCTTGTAACTATCATAGACCTCACAGCTTCTGCCAAGGGGCCTTGAGCTCTGGAATTTTGGAAATTTCTGCCCTGAAATTGGAATTTCAACCCCCAAGTGAGCTCCTCAACCCTTGTAAATAAACCTAGACATGTCTGAGCACATATTCCAGGCATTGTCCTAGCCCCTTGCCCTTGCTTAGGGTCAGTAGCAGCTCTGCAAGACCTTGGGGAGGAGAGGTGTGCTCACGGGTAGTGCTCATTCTGCCGTATCCTCTGTTCTCATGGATCTGTCTGGAACTGGACAGAGGAGAAGTGAGCTGCAGGGGTAAGTCAAGGTTAAATCCTTAGTTGGCCATTTACAACTCCACAACCTTGGTAAACCTCTTTGCCTCTTTAAACTCAGTTTTCTTCTACCAGGTAGAGTCTACCTCAAGGAGTTAAGAGGATTAAATGAAATACTGGATGTGGAAATGTCTGGTCAGTAGTTGGCAATCATTGAATGGGTAAGCAGGGAGAATAAGTGGGAAGAGAGCTCTACCCACTGCTTGCTGTGTCTCTTCAGTTTCCCTCCGAGAAGGGGCCTTTCATCACCTGTGACTGTACTGGAATAGTAAGAGATCTAGGAGGCAGAGTCCATTTTCTTTTGGAGGAAAACCCTTTCATGTGTCCAGCCGCCTCCCTCCCCCACCTCCCAAAGAGAATGCTTATCCACTCAACCACAAATGCTCTGGGCACCCTGGTCTTTGGTTAAGGCCTGTATGGAGCCATGAGAGCAACTGAGAAGCAATCCTGGGCTCATGAAGTTCTTGGGCCAATGTTGATGGAGACAGATACGGGATTGCTATGCTGGGGTTGGGTAGGAGGATAATGGATGCCAGGAGGTTTCAGAAGATGGAGTTTGCTAGTCCAGTCAAACTTGGTGCTTGAATGGAATCTTGAAGAAAGGGGAGGAGATGGGAGATAAATAGCAGTCAGGAAGGCTTCCTGGAAGAGGTGGTTTTTGAGCCAGGCTAGGAGGATGAAAACAGTTTTCCAGGCAGCAGGGCAGGCATTCTCGAGAGGGGAAGCAGCATGGTGTAGCTTTGTTCAATTTGCCCTGACTGTGCTACCAATTAGCCAAGGGACCTAGAATCAGGCAGCTTCCAGAATTATCTATGGGAGACCCCGAGACCACTCCTCTCTATCTCCCTTGAACATAAACTCTGACCTCCCTCACAAGAGTACCACATTGTTTACCCTAGCCATACTATCTCTGGGTTCCAAGTATGTTTCCCAGGTCCTGTCCCTGCCTATTCTGAAGCCTCCTCGAAAGAAAGACCATCCTCCAGACAGTGTTTTCTTACCCTGCCTGTCCCTTTTTACAAAGTTCAGCACTTTGTCTGCAGCGCCCAAGCTTGCCCTCTGCTCAAAGGTGAATGTTCCTGGAAGGCCTAGCCTGTTTTCCACTTCAAACAAAAGGCTGGAACTCACACCTCAGTCTCCCTCCACAGCCAGACCGCTGGGCTTCCAACTTGGCTGGGCATCCAACCGTAACGAGGAGTGGGCCCAGCCTAAATTTGGAGATGTTCTTTGGAAACTCGAGTGCTGCTAATTCAGGCCTTCCAGCTTTGTGTGTTTCCCACTCTTCCACATGGAGCAATTCGGCTGTCTTAGGGAGAAGGGTCAAGGTCAAATCCATCACCATTGAACCAGATCAGGCCCAAGGAGGCAGGCTGGCTCTGACTCAACCACCTGTTCTTCAGATGTAATTTAACAGGTTCCTACTGTGTGTCAGTCTCATTTGCAAGCATCATTCCTCTTATCTCTATGACATGGGGGTCATTGTCCTCATATCATAGGCAAGGAATTGGACGTTTAGAGAGTGGAATCAGCTAGCTTGAGGTCCCACAAGGAAGTGTGAGAATTGATTCTGATTCAGCTCTGAATCAAGGCTTCCTGGCTTGGCATAGTTCCCAGGGAGTTCACATATCTGTTTGGGAGCCTGAATCATCTCAGAATCAAGGGCACGGACTTCTGAGTTTGGCCATGTGAAATCCTTTATTTTTGGAGGCCCACAACCCCTCTTCACAGCAAACATTAAAATGCACCACATCCTGCACTAAATGTTATTTATATTTAACTATACAGCAGTGGAATTAAGTGGTGGTTGAGTTGCTGAGTTGAGTGGTTGAGTTCATGTCTGATTTTGTGCACATTGGTGGAGATTCCTTTCTGTCAAAGTGATAGAATACAATCTCAACTGGTTTAAAGGAAATGAGGTATTAGTGGCCCATATAACAGTGAGGTAGTTAGCTTCAGATGCTGCTTGGTCCAGAGCCCGAAGGACCAGGACTTGGTTTCTGTCATTCTCTTACTCTTGGGTTTTTTTCCTCTGTGCTGACTTTGGTATCAAACAGGATTTCTTCCCTTCATGGTAAAATGGCTGCCTTCTCTTCATCCTTACATATCTTCTAAGTTTAACTTGGCCTATGTTCTTGGGGGTTGCTTTTGCAAGGGTCTCAAGGAGCACTCTGATTGAATGGTTCTTGCCATATTCCTAGTCCTGCAACAATCACAGGAAATAATGTTTGCTTGGCCAGATCTGGGCTGCTGGCTCTATTGGCATTGAGGTCAAAGTCCCTGGCCATGGAGGGACACAAGGGCAGATTCCTAAATGATAATGAGAGTCTGTTACCAAATTGTGAGGTGGGAAAGGTTACAGTTGTCAACAGCACAACTCTCCTCAGATCCAGGAAGTGAAGTTACTGAGGTCAAAGCTTAGGTCAGGTGCTGCCCCAACCCTTGACCATTGCCCCTGCCTTCTTCACACAGCTCTGCTTTCACACCTGCCCTCCTCCTTCTCACCTCCTTCTCCTGTCTCCCCCTGCAGCCTGATGGCACCAGCAAGGAGTGTGTGTTCATTGAGAAGGTCCTGGAGAACAACTACACAGCCTTAATGTCGGCCAAGTACTCTGGCTGGTATGTGGGCTTCACCAAGAAGGGGCGGCCACGGAAGGGCCCCAAGACTCGGGAGAACCAGCAGGATGTGCACTTCATGAAGCGGTACCCTAAGGGGCAGGCAGAGCTGCAGAAGCCCTTCAAGTACACCACAGTGACCAAGCGGTCTCGGCGGATCCGCCCCACGCACCCAGGCTAGGCTGCGGCCCTGTGTGGCCTTCAAGCCACCTGGCCCACACTCACACTCACAGAGAACTGCATCAGAGGAATATTTTTACATGAAAAATAAGGAAGAAGCTCTATTTTTGTACATTGTGTTTAAAAGAAGACAAAAACTGAACTAAAACTCTTGGGGGAGGGGAGGTGATAAGGATTTTTTGGTTGACTTATAACCCCCTATGACGAAAGACTCATGCAAAGGGACTGTTGTCAACACACAGGTGCTTGTCTCTCTAGGAACAGACAACTCTAAACTCGTCCCCAGAGGAGGACTTGAATGAGGAAAACGACACTCTGAGAAACCAAAGTCCTTTTTCCCAAAGGTTCTGAAAGTAAAAGTAAAAAAAAAAAGCAAAAGGAAAAAAAGAGAGAAAAACAAAGAGAAAGTAGTGACACCCCCTCCCCCCAACAAACTCTCCCCCTTCCCCTATTCCCTATCCCTACCCCAAAGTCCAACAAAAATCGCTCTCTGGTTTGCAGTCATTTATTTATTGTCCACTGCAAGCTGTCCCGAGACACCGCGCAGGGAAGGCATGCGCCTCGACTTCCGACGACAGACGGCCTTGTCCAATCTCGATGACCCTGCATTGCTCGCAGTTCTGGAGGATGCTGCTATGGACCTTCCGTGACTCATGTGACCTAGTACACCAATGATAAGGGAATATTTTAAAACCAGCTATATTATATATATTATATATATATAAGCTATTTATTTCACCTCTCTGTATATTGCAGTTTCATGAACCAAGTATTACTGCCTCAACAATTAAAAACAATCGACAAATTATTTAAAAAACCATGAGGTGAGTGGTGACCAGGGGCAGGACTCAGGTAGTGTGGCCCCTTTGTGTTTTATTCTCTTTGGTCTGTGGTCTGGGCGCTCGCCTTCCTGCCCTTGCTGATGCATTCGACACGCAGGCGTGTTCTGGGCACTGAGGATGCAGCCTTAAACAAAGCGGAAGGGAATCTTTGCCTACAGAGAGATTACAGTTGACTCTGGAACAAAGCACAGGTTAAAGGCATTGACCTCCCATGTCATTCTTGAAAATCCACCTGTAATTTATAGTCTGCCCTCGTATTCTGGGGCTCTGCATTGACGAATTCACTAAAACCAATGTCCATGGTTGATTGAATCCGTGAATGCAGAACTGGGTATAGAAAAAAATCCATGTCTTAAGTGAAGCTGCTCACTTCAAACCCCTGTTGTTTAAAGGTCAATGGTACATTCTAATGAGTCTCTGATTCAATGCCTTCATATACATTTACTTGGCACCTCCTGTGTGTCAAGTGGTTATTCTAGGCACTGGGGATTGCTCAAAGAATACAAGAAAAAGAAATCCCAGACCAAAGGAAACTTCACCTACAGTAATGCAGTGATTCATTGCTCCATGAATTTATTGGTGGAATCACTTATTCAACATATTTAAGCACTTGTTATGTGCCAGGCCCTCTTTTAGGTATCGGGAATTTATCAAAGAAAAACCAGACAAAAAATTATGCCTCATGAAGCTTGCAGCTGGGGATTATTGCTTGAGCCTGCTGTGGAGCCCACCTCAGGGATTTGCCAGGCATGGGCTGAACAAGTAGGGATAGTCCTCTGTCTGGTGCAGGGAGTGGGTCACAGGCTCCAGGTCCCGTGGGACTGGTGCTTCTCTCTTGAGACTGCCATGGAGCACAGGAAACTGGCACCATTAACTTCCAGGGCCTTTCTTTGAGGTCTTCTTCCCCAAGGCCGGCCCAGGATGTGAGGGACAGACAGGCTGGGTTATCCTTGGGGTGGGAAGCAGATAGAGGTGAAGGGCATGGTTTCTGAGCTGCGTGCTCTGTCTGCTGCCCACCTCTGAGCTCCACCCACCGCCCAGCTCTACAGAACCCCACTCCTGCTGGTCCTTGCTCCTTGCACTGTGAGCCACAGAGCCTTTTTCCTCTTGGGCCCCCTCCTGAGAGTGTATGGCTTGTCCCTGCTGCCTGTCAGAAAACATATCTACGGGGCTTTGTAAAGGCCTTTCAGGTGTACCATCTCGTTGTGACCTCAGGACGACCTTGGAGGAAGCATGATCATTATCCCCATTTTATAGTAGAGGAGACTGAGGCTAAGAAATGGTTAGCCTCTCCCCCTAGATCACATAGTAAGAAAATGCTGGGCTTGCATCCACATCTGAGACTCGCCAGGATGGCAGTAGCTGTCAATAGGTGAGAGCTACTGTATTTCAGATCCCGTGCTAGGTGCTTCTGTGCTCTGCCTGTGCATCCGCCACGTGGCCCCCTGTGGGACATGGGATCTCTGACTTCCATGTTTGACAATGAACAGACTGAGGCCAAGCAAGATCATCACCGCCCTTGGCATCGGTGAGCCGGTGGCTGAGTCTGAGACCCTTGATGATGATAATCCTGGTAGACGTTGGTTTTTATGGAACATTTATGGTGTGCCAGTTCTTTTTACACTCTTTTATTTTATTTAATTTGAACAACAACCCTGTAAATAGGTGTGTTCTTCTATTAAGGATTTCAGAGAAGTGAAATGACCTGCCCAAAGCAATCCAAGTTACAAAATCATGGCATCAAACCATCATCATTCATTCATTTATTGAATAAATATGTGCTGTGTTTACTTAGTGCCAGAAGCTATTTCAGGAATTGGAGACACAGCATAGTTCCTGCCCTCATGGAGCTTATACTTCATTTGGGGAGGGTCAGCCATAAACCTAGCAGATATCGAATATATCAGATATTGGTAAATCATCAGGCAAAATAAAATAGGGTTGAGGAGAGAGGGCGACAGGGCTGTTGTTTTACACAGGGAGGTCAGGGACGGTCTCTGGAGGGGGAGCTCATGCAAACACCAAAGGGAAGAGCATTTCAGGCAGGGGATAAGAATGGGGATCAGAATGCTAAGACCTGTAGGATGGAATAAAGAGGGTGCCTATGGGGAAGGGGCAGAGTGAATGGGGAAGGGGGTAAAGTCTTGGTGGGAGAGATTTTCTTCATATTGAGATGCACCTTACTCTTTGAAGTGACTGCTCTGGCTGCTTTATAGAGAAGGATGGGGAGATTGCAGGCTGGGGTCTTTGGAGGCCATCACCTGGGCCTTCACCAAGACCTGGGGTGACAGATCTGGCTCTGCGTGGCCCCTCATGGGTTGCCAGCACCTTCTGTACCCAACACCTTGCCTGTGGTCCATTCTAGAGAGCAATGGGACCAGTAGTTAAGTCCTTTTTCTGTCCCTCTGGGAACTCCCTGACCCTGGAAACTTCTGTTTACTCTAGATAGCTTCTCACAGTTCCTGAGTTATAAGAAATTATGTTAATGGTAAGTACAGCAGACTGGTAATAAGTTTCCCAGGCAGGGCTGATGTCTTCTTAGGATGCTCCTTGAGTGAATTTGCCCGCGGTCTGGCTGCATAGGGAACTGCAGTAAGAATAGCCACTGTGTTTGGAGCACTGACTAGGTACTAAGCATGATATTATTGAAACCACCCAGCCAACATATGGTGTGGGCATTTTTATCCTCACTTTATAGAGCAGGTCCAGAGAGGCGAGTCACTTGCCTGAGGTCACGA
The DNA here is from genome assembly GCA_004024925.1 of Scalopus aquaticus. Classification (NCBI taxonomy): domain Eukaryota; kingdom Metazoa; phylum Chordata; class Mammalia; order Eulipotyphla; family Talpidae; genus Scalopus; species Scalopus aquaticus. Next base: position 176,814 of record PVIJ01000953.1, on the reverse strand, counting down.
GTTGGTAAATAGAGGAGCTGGGATTTAAGCCCCAGATCCACCCTTCTCTAGAGCTGCGGCTTGACCCAAGCCTGGATGCTTGGAGCTCGCCCATGTGTCCGGGGGTTTCAGTCTTCCCCCCTCAGTCGCCCTGTTCTGGCTTTTGTGACCATCATCACCCAGCCTACCAGAGGGAGGAGGCAGATAGAGACCACATTCTCTGGTGCCTCATGACAGCCCTTTTCTGACCCTCTGAACCCTCTCACATGTCACTGTCACAGAGGATGCAGAGATCTGGGACCAAAGGCACTGGAGTATTTTTAGCTCAGTCACTTTGCCAGCCGTTTTGACCTTGGGATGTCATATCTTCTATGAGCTGTACCCCTCATCGACCAATTGTTTTTACCCTGCATGGCCAATGTAACGTTCAGAAGAGACAGAAGAGCAAATGGTCGAGGATTATCTTGCCCAGTAAGAGCTGCAAGGGATCCATGCAGGTATTCCATCCTCTCAGCATTCTCTCTCCGTCTCTTCAACATCATCATATCAGAGAGGAAGCCACCAAGAAACCCAGATAGGAAAGTGACTTGCTGCAGGGCACCCAGTGAGTGAATAAAAGAGCCCTTTCCAACCAGGGACTAGTGATGGAACTAGGAACATGAACAATGGTGGCGTGTGGCAAAAGAGGTGCACCAGGGTTCTTCTAGTGAGGTCAGGGAGTCCCTTCAGTGGCTATCAAAATCCCTCCTAACATCCTTCCCAAATTTGCCTCTATGACCCAAAGAAACAGAAGGCAGAGAGGAGAGAGCTAAGGTCTCTTGGTCCTGAACTTTGCCCTCTACCCACCAACTGCAAAATGGTGTCACATGACCAAGTGTCAGAAGTGAGTAAACACGGACCTTATCGATCATTTCAAGGGGCCAGCAGACAAGAGCAGTGGCACCAGCTGAATTAGGGAGAGAAGTGGGTTTGGGGACGAGGTCTTTGCCTACCTATCCCATCGTTGGGGCATTGTTTGCATTTACTCTCCTCCTTGGATGGTCCCCCTCTCTCAATCCCTGGGGTAGGGGGAGTAAGTGACATTTATTCAGCACTGACTTAGACCCATCCATCTAGGCACTTAGTGTGCACACAGCAGTTCAGGCTGGTTCCTGCTTCAGAGTGAGCGCTTGGTGCCTTAGCTGTCACTGTGACTTCATTTGATTGCTACAAGAACCTGGCAAGTTTGATGTTAGAAACCCCATTTTGTAGATGGGGAAACTAAGGCTCATAAAAGAATGTGATTGGCCTCTGGTCTCCTGGAAGCAACAGAGTTTCATTTGAACCCAGGGCTCCCTGTTCACACTTTCTACTTAACCACTGTCCCTCTCTATCACTGACTTTGTTGGGGGTTCACAGGCCCAAAACTTGGGCAAGAAAAGTGGTCCTCCTGGGTGGGTTGGGAGAACATGACAACCAGGAGAGGTTCTGTCTGGGGTATTCTTGACAGCCAGATGAGCTGTGGGTGAAGGGAGGTAGAGCCCCAGGCTGAGAGCAGGAAGTGAGGGAGATGCCCTCCTGGCTGCCTGCCCAGCTGGAGCCTAACAAGGCCAGGCTGGGATGCCCGGGGCTTCAAAGTCCCATAAACAGGCAGAGTTCCCCCTCCTTAGCAGGCCGCAGAATTGGGACTTCCAAAGAAACAATGGTGAATTAGGTGCTAAAGATGTGGAGCCTGCTCCCCAACCATGCAATTAGGTAGCAGGTCTGTTACAAACATTAGGGGGGAGTTTGGGGACCAGATGGCGGTGAGGCTCACCCTCGTCCAGTCCTGTCCCGGAACTGCCTGGCCTCCTGCCTGAGGTTTGCAGATCTGGCAAGGAGGGAAGGCCACAGGTAGCCCTGGTGTGTGGCCCCCTGCAGAGCAGGCTAGTAATTAATCGGGCATTCCTCTCCTCCCTTGGGTAGCTTGTCCGACCTAATTAGCACTTGCTAGAATTTCTTCCCAGTTCCTCTGCTTGTGGAGGAAGCAGCTCTTTCAGTGTCCAGCTTTCTAGGCTGACCACTCCAGCTGCAGGCCCCACATCACCCTCTGGGGTGGGTCAGAGATGCTGGCTGATTTTAAAAGAGGGTCATGTAAATAAGTCTCATTTGTTCTCCTGATGCGGGGCCAATTGCCACCAGCTTTGTAAGCATTTTACCCAATTCTTTTATTTAATTCTCGTCACAGTCCTCTGGGATTGTTATTTTTATCTGCTCCCTACTAGGAAACTGAGGCTCAGAGAAAGGAGGTCACTTGCTTGAGGTCCTCTGCTGACTCCCTAAGTCCTTTACATGTCTACTATACCCTAGGGAGTTGGTATTACACAAGGACAGAGCATCAGAGAGGCAAAGTGTCCTGCTTGAAGTCACACACAATTAAATACTGAAGACAAGATTTGCAACGAGGTCTGCTAGGTGCTAGAATCTTTCCTCTCCATCCTTCTGATCCTCCACTTCTGTCCCTGTGTTATTCCAGATTCTTTTGGCTGCAAGTGACAGAGACTCATGAAAACTGATTTAAGATAATGAGGATATTTGTAGGCTTGCGTAACAGAAAAGTGCACAGACCTTTGGCATCAGGTAAAGCTGAAACCAGGTGCTTAGTCTCCTCTCCTCTCCCTTACTACTGTGTCGGCATAATTCTCAGCAAGGGTTTCCCTATAGTTCCAGTTTTACATACTACTAGTTTTCCCAGTGTATTCAGCAAAAGTCCCAGGGCTGACTCTGATAGGCTCAAGCCATACTCTTTCAACAAATTGCTGTGATAAGGGAGACAAAATAGTTTAAGGTCAAGGTCACTGGGCCATTCCCTAGAAGTAGGGTTGGGGAGGCATTGGCCAGTTCTACTCAAATATAAGGTCTGAAAGTAGGGTGGGGATGGTCAGGAAGGAATATGGAGGCATTTCTACCAGGAGAAAAGGATGAAGGAAAAAAAGCCTCATCCCCTGATTTTCTGCTTGGGTGGGCATCAGAGTCCTCAGGAATACTTGCTAACTTACAGGATGCCGGGCCTCATCCCTGCGGGTTCTGCTTCAACAGGTGTGGAATGGGCCTGAAGGAATTTCCTGGGAGGTATTGATATGGCCTTGGAGGCCACATTCCAAAAACTTCTGGTCTGCACCTTTCTCCTATCCTTATTTTCCCCGCCCTCATGGTATCCTGTTTCCATGGGAGATGTGTCTCTATCCAGGGACTTCAGACCTGAGACATGTATATCCAGGCTGGGTGAGGTTTTACAAGAGGTCTGAGGGCTTGATGTACAACTTCCAAAGTGTTCTTTCCTGATACGATCAGCTGGAGAAAGCCCATGTGGCAGTGGCTCCCCTCCCTACCACCCTTTGTGGGAAGCCCTTCCTGCACATTGCGGCAGAAAGGCACACCTCTCACCCTCCCCCCATCTCGCTGTGGGCATGGCCTGGGGGATAGAAAGCTCCAGATTGCAGAAGGACAGGATGACATCAGTGTGGGAGCTTGCTTGAATCACAACACCATGAATCCTCAGGAAGACCTCATGCTCTTCAGTGTCTTAATATCTGTCTGTTCTGTAAGGACAACATGTGATTCCAGCTTTGGGTCCAGCTTGGGTTATTCTATTCAGGTATATTGTATAGTGGGATCTTTAATTGATTTCGTCTCTTTTATTCCCCAAATACTATCTTGGAATTCATTCGCCACCAAGGAAGGTGGCTTGTGAAAGTAAGAGAAATATTGATGATGGGGGGAGGGCATTTTATTCAGAGGGTACAAGCTGTTGGCTAAGCAGTCTGTCTACCTACTTATCTACCAAAAGATCTTAAAGTAAAAATATTTAAGATTTGCAAAAAGTATTCTGGGAAATTCTATGTGGGTGAAGCACATCCTATTTTGTGGTCATCATTGTTAGTGATGAGAAAGCCCAGTGCATTTTCTCATCCTTCCTTTCTTGCTCCAGGTCACCATGGAGTATTTTGCCCAATTTTAAGGAGGAAGAGTCAAGATATTTCTGACTTACTTCCTATGAGCCATCTTTGAGTTGGCCATCTTGCATGAGGAAGGAAGTTAGTGTTTTATATTTTCTTAAACATTTTATTCAGACTTATAGGGGAAATGTTTTCATTTACTTTTGGCAAAAAAGATCACTGGTTTCTGCAAATCCCCATTCATTTCTTAGTTGGGTGTAAAGCTCTTACTTGCCGTCACTTGTCACTGCTCATTTGTTCATTCTTGGTGTGTATTTATTAGATTTAGGGGAATGTAATTGCATAGGGCGTGGAACTGAAAGAAAAGATAGAATTCACAAAATTATTTAAAGGGGCCCAGGAGTAAAAAAAAAAAAGGTGTGAAGATACCATTCTAGTCCAATCCTTGACTCTGTGCTCTGCACTCACACAGAGATGTGCACTCTCAATCCAGAAACATGCCTGACACCAGGTCTTTGCCTGCCTTCCTGAGCTGGGAGCACAAAAGTGCTTCAACGTGGTCCCTAAGACCACCTTATGGGGTGTTCCATTGCTGTGAGCAATGCTGTGTAGACAGAACCCCAAAAGCTTTGGATACATGGAGGGTGAGGAATTAACTTGACAAATAAAGGGAGCGGGCTCGGGAGACTCTGGAAGACAGAACAGAGATTAAACTGCAAAGAGGAATCAAGGGAAGGCAGCCCAGGCAGAGGGAACAGCAAGTACAAAGGCAAAGAGGAGCAAAAATATCTATAGATTTCAAGAAGTGCCTCATGACAGGAGATCAGAAGCTTGAGGAGGAGTGATGAGAGGTGAAACTGGGAGGGGAGAAAGGTGAGAAGATCAAGGCTGTGGCTTCTGCAGTCCCCATTTTCACATGGAATTCCTGGCTGTGCACACTCATCTGTGTCTACACGCACTCTGCTCTGCACGACTGTGAGTAGTCAAACTCAGCCACCCAGTGAAGTACACATGTGCATTATGCTAACACGACGTCATGTCTCCCTTCTTTCTTTCTTCCTGTTTGCAGTATTTTCTGAGTGCCTACTCTGTACTGGGTTCTCTGGAGAAAAAACAATGAAGCTGACTGTCTCTACCCCCATGAGCTTTATTGGCAGACAGTTAACATAATGACAGGCTGTGACAAGTGAATGTGCGAGGAGGGTACAAAGGGAAGTCAGAGAAGGCTTCCTGGAGGAAGAGTGATGGAAGCTGAGACCTGAAGAATGAGGAAGCATTGATAGGAACTGAAGGGGGTGAAGCCTTCTAGTAGAAACAGCAGGATATGCAAAGACTTGGTTAAGAGAGGGAACAGCCCCCAGAAAAATCTAGAAATGGGGCTAGTGGAGGATTTATAAATTCAAAATAAGAGTGGCAACTTGGCTGGCAAAAATGGTATAGGGTATGTTTTAGCAGACTCGCCTTGGGTTTCTGTTTAGTTGGGGAGGCCAGGGGCTGGGCTGATGGACGTTGATGGTGGTGGTGGGGACCAGTAGTGACTTAAGCACCTTTGGGGGTGGCTTTAGAGTCAGGGGTGCTTTCGTTCCTCGTCAGCTTCACTGATCATAGCAGGCACTAATTGCTTGCTTGTGTCACTGGTTCCCAGCTAGGGTGATTTTGTACCCCAGAGACACTTTTGGTTGTCGCAGGAGGGGGACTGCCAACACGTCTAGCGGGTAGGATGCAGGAGTACTGCTAAGCATCTTACAATGTACAGGACAAGCCTCACCACAAAGAATTATTTGGTCCTGAATATCAATTGGGCTGAGGTTGAGCAACCAGGCTCTCTTTCAGGGGTGGGTGACAAAATGATTTTCTAACTCTGTCATTTCTTTTGTTTATCAACTGGGACTATTCTATAAACAAGAACTTTCCTTCATCAACTATTCAGTTACCTTAAGATACAATTCATTCAGAAGTGATGTGTCGATTCTCCTTATTGCCCAGTTTTCAGAATAGTTAACATCCTCCAAAATGACCAATGCAAAAAATCATTTAATGTCTTTCAAGCTGTGGCAGTCATCATCATTATTACTAGTTTGAAGATCAGATTTTTCCGCCTTCAGGCAGTTTGGTCTTCTCCAGGTGACTCTGGTGTTTTTTGTCATCGCCCTAGCCTTCCAATGGCTTTTTTGGTGTGATAAGATATTCCTGGTTCATCTTGAATTTCCCACCCCCAGTCTGTGACCAGCTCTTTCCCCAGAACCTGGATTCATTTTGGTGGAGAAGGCTAGGGCTTACTGAGGGTTAAAAGAGAAGATTCCCACAAAACTCTAGTTCTGTGCCTGGGATATAGTGAATGCTCATCTAACTATTTGCTTCTTTCGAAGACATTAATCAACTCCCCCAAGATGCTTCAACTTCCTTCTCCCCTATGCCCCACAACTCCATGGCACACATGCTTTCTCTACCTCCAGACTTTCTGGGGTAGGCTACAGTGTAAGGAAGGTTCAGGTTAGCCAGGAAGGACTGCAAATAGTGACTTTGTTGGGCCAAGGGATGGGCCAGCCAAAGGGGCAGGTCCATTAGAAATCCAGCCCTGTCCAGCAGGCAGAAGCGAGGAGCAATTAGCTAATTCAGGAGTCAAGGCCTTTCTTTTGTTTTCACTGTCAATTTTAATCCTGCAATAACCTTTGACCTAAGCCTTGGGGCAATTAGTGCCTGCTAGTGAAGTGGTATTGGGTTTGAGCTCCTGCCTTCCTCCCCAGGCTGAGAATACCTTTGTATTCTATTACAAGTAATTGAGGTAAAAGGGTTTATTTAAGCTAACAAATGATTATTTCCCACAATAGAACCTCCATCCCAGTTAGTGAATTGGCTCTCCCAGGCATCTTATGTTTTGTCTGCAACCAAAGCCTGTATTTTATTGACTGCTTTGTCCTATTCTCTCCTTCCTCTGCTCCTCTCTCTCCTGCTACTCCTCCCCTTTGCCCTCGCCATTCAATTCAGTAAATTCAATGTAACTAGCATTCACAGGGCACCCCAGCACCCTGTTAGGTAGACCAGGCCCTTAGAGTGATCCCAAAGGGATCGCACAGCTTAGTGACAGACAGACTCATAATTAGATAAATTATAAATTATACTGTGTCGTGATAAGGGCAGAGCAACTCAACAAGTCTGGACAAAGGAGATAGAGGGTGTGGAGTGGTCTTTGTGCAGAAAAATCTGAAGGGGAGACAAGACTAGATATACTTGAACCATTAGACACAGGGCTTCTTGTGGACCAAAGAGGGATTTCATCCAAGTAGACTCAGGGGTAGGTATTTAAAGGGGAAATAATTAAAAGAATGCAGGTGACTTCTCAGTACAGAACATAGATTTGGTTTAGGTTCCCTGCTCCCCTCTGCGGCATTTCCGTACTTCAGAGAAGCCTAGCCCCGTCCACCTCTTTAAAGGATGAACCTCGATTCATCAAAGCCAATCATGCTTATTGTATCCTTCTTGCCAGCAGCTGGCTTAAAAAGGGGCACATGGCTCTTCTGACCAAGCAGTTATCAGGAGAAGTTAGTGGTGGTGTCCTAGGAAAGTACCTAACTCTTAAAAACAAACATGCTCTCTGTGCTGAATCTAGACTTTGGTGAGGATGTGGTGGTTGGAGCTGTTGTAGCTATCTTGCAATCATGAGGCTGCAGTACTGAGGATGGCAGAGAATCTTTGGAAGGAACCTGATCCTGATGTCATTGTTGAATTAAGGTCTATGGGGGTCTCCCTGTATCAGGACTTCTCATTAACTGAGATAACATGTTAGGTTTGATCCAGTAACTTAATTTATTCTATTTCTCCTTCTCTTTGCCTTCCTCTCTCTCCCTGACTATTCCAGGACACAGACGAACACAAAAACCTATGTTTCTAAACACATGGTCAGTTTCAGGTGAGGGGATTTTATATGGTTCCTGGACTTACATTTATTATTCTATTGGACAGTTTTGAGGATCAATTTCTATATATCTGGCAGAAATATAAAATTCCCTTTAAAATGCTTTTAAGTAAATTAAAAGAAGCTTCATTTAAGGACAAGCAGTTGGAAATGTTACAGGTGCTACGGGGCTATGGTATAACTTGTGCCATGAGAATTCCATGCGTATGTGTGTGGTATGTTTGTCTGCTCAGTCTGTTTTCCCTATTATATGAAAACAGGCTTCTATTCCTCTGGGAACAACTGCTTTGGCCTTGAATGTGGTCTCCTTGGGAGATGTGATGGGCAAATGTGATCTTTCTTACTTCCACCATCTTCAATCAGTCCAAGGTTGTCCCTTAGGATTTTCCAAACCATGAAGAGCCCCTTACAAGTGGCAGAGGCTACAAGAAATGAGACTTGGCAGTGGTTAATTGGTCCCTTGTCCTGCTAAGGATTCTCTGGGGTGAGAGAGGAAGGCAAGAGAAGAAGAAATAGGTTGACTCTCATTTTTCATGGTAGTTTTGTTCTACAGAGCTGAATTTGTGAATACTGAACCATTGTTCCTAGGGGAAATAGAAGCTTAGGTTCTTGTGAGCCTCTGGTTACAGCATTTGCATCAACCCTTTGATACAGTCAGGTAGCACTTGACATCTCCTCACTGATGCACTACACGCACGGTGGTGGTCTAGGTAGACTAGGCCGTGAGCCTAGTGTGCAGCAGGCCAGACCATCCAGGGCAGCGGGATTATACTCCATGACATTTGCATAATGACAAAATGGCTAACAACGCATTGCTCAGAACCTGTCCCCTTTGTGAGGGACCATATGTATTTTTATGTGTGTTTCTGTTCAAAGACACCCAATTTAAGAGAGATTTTTAATTCACTTACATTAAACTCATGGCCAGGAGCCCTGTAACTCAGGCCTAAACAAAGCTTATCTAACACACGTGTTTTTTCCCTAAGGCATGTCACAGCCCTTTGTACCTGGGACTGTTAGTGCTTTGGACAGCACTTCAGCACTGCACTTGGGGGCCATTTTCAACAGTGAAGTCTGCAACAAAAAGCATTTAAATGAAAAAAAAAAGTGGCACTAAATAGTGGAAAAGGCACTTATGCAATATATGTTGAAAGCAGAGTGTGCCTTGTCCCACCCGAGCTGGCTTGGTGTGCATCAGAAAACTCACATTTGTTACCACCACTCTGCGCATGTCCGTGAAGGGCCACAAAAATGCCACAAATATGGATCTGGGGTTGCAAATAAGGAAATTCACAAATACAGAATCCATGAAAATGAGAATCCGCTAAGGGTAGATCAATCGAGATGGGGAGAGAGAGAGAGAACTCAGCTGGTAACAGTGTGATATCCACAGAAAGGGGAGGTTCCAGGTTCCTTGCCCCACCCAAGGAAGGGTGGAGCTGAGCAGAGAGGAGAAACTAGAAAAGACTGGGAGAACAGAGGAGGAAGGAAGAAGGAAGAGACAGGAAGGAGACCTGGAGGAGGAACATGTGAAGAAGAAGCTGTGTTTACTTCTTGGCACTGGACTTGTACCAGGGGCTTAGGGGACATGGAAGGCGACACTAGAAAGAGACAGAGATTTGGGTGAGAGACCTGTGGGGAGACTGAGAACGCAGCCTTTATCTTGACTTGGATTTTAACTTTGTTCTTTTCTTTACAAGCTGGCCTGCCCCTTTCTGCCCCTTTCCTAGACTTGTGGCAAGCTTTTGGGCCTCAGTTGCTCTGCTCTGGGCCAACCCTGTTTGGTTGGGTATTTACCCAAAAAGGGATGGGTAACTTTGAGTGTTTCCAAGAGAAACTTTTAACTGTAATTTTTCTCTTCTCTCTATTGCACACTAACTGTATTAAAGTTCTTTTCTACTGAGGGTCTTATGCACTAGTATGTTTTGTGTTGATGTGGTGGATGGCAGAACCTATTTAGAACAGACAGGTTTGGGATTTCTGGGGGAGTCCCTCACCCGGCCCATTAACAAACTCACTGGTTCTTGTGACTTCCCTGCTCTTCATATGGTTTAAGTATTCAATTTCTGTTTGATTATATTACATATTTCAAAGTTCTTTTTATATACCTCCCCACTTTGTTTCGTCCTAAGTGATCCGATTGGAGTTCTGTTGCTTGCAAACTAAAGAGTTCAGATGTAGTGTATAAAGCCCCTGGCACATAGTAGGACCTCAGTGAATGTAAGTTCCTTCCCTCCTTCCTTTCTCCTTCCTCCTCCTCCCTCCCTCCCTCCCTCCCTCTCTCCTTCCTTCCTTCCTTTTTCTGTTCCTTCTTTCCATGCAGAGTTGGCTAAAGGTAAGCAATGAATGTATGTCGTAGGGAGAGACAATGGTGAGGAGAAAGTGGTTATTATAATACTAACAAAAAAAAAAGGAGCAACATATTTTCAACTCACCCTTACCCATAGCTGCAGCAATCCCTTTTTGCCATGTTCCAGTACAGATGGAAAAGTCACTGAATTACAAACCCAGTTGCAAGCTATTTTTGGTGGAGTTGTGGTGTGTGTGTGTGTGTGTGTGTGTGTGTAATGTACGCACTGGGATTCTTGGCCACCGCCTCTGTTTGTATCAGCTGTCAGCAAATCAGAGGCGCCATACACGTTTGTCATAATTCATTACATTAATTAACCAAGTTAGAGAACTGGGCGCAGGCCAGGGGAGATGCGGGGGAGGGAAGCCTCCACATTGTTGTGTCTGAACCTCCTGGGTCAGAATTTCCATGGTTTGATGGGCTGCCATCGCCGGCACATGAGTCCCCTGACATGCGGACCTTGATGAAATCATCATGTTTACATCTTTGAATATTTTCTACAGATGATGCCCTTGGCGGGAAGCCAGAAGCAGAGAGCATCACAGAAGTTGGCTCTGGAGGGCCATCTCTGTACCCAAAAGGGTTTGGAATGACCCTGACGTCTGATACCACACTGGCCGCGCTTCTCTAGCCCATCCCTCTCTGGCCAGCTTCCTGGCCAGACTGCCTGGCCTAGGCTTTCTGTGGGACAAATGGGGGCTGTTCCACCTCCAACTGGAGACCTGGTGGGGTAAAACCATCCTCTTGAAATTCCCCATTCAGTGAATGGTGTCATTGCCAGATTTGGAACCTGTGGGTAATTCTTCACTCTTTTCCACATCCAATCTGTCTCCATATGCTGTTAATTCCCCTTTTAGTACATTTTCCTAGGTCTTCACACTTCTTCACTATGTACCTAGCCTAGCCTCATTCACCTCTGAACGAGACCACAGCTACAGTCTCATATCTGGCCTTCTTTCCTCCCTGTTTCTCCCTTCCTTCTTTCTTACAGGCTTTAGTCAGAGAGGTTTTTCTAAAATATAAATAGAAGCATGTCACTCTCCTATTGAAGTTCCTCTGTGTTTTCCCTTTGCATTTAGGACCTGGGCCTGGCATCATCATTTCCTTCCAAAGAATTCCTTTTGCTTAAGTTAGTTTCTGCTGCATGCAACCAAAGACCCCAAAGCCTGAATCATCAAAAGTTGTTCAAATATTTGTTCTGCATGTCAGATTAAGGGCAAAATTTTTTTTCAGTGGAAATGTCCTACATTCTTACCATGTGCTCAGTAAATGGACCACCAATTAGGGTTTAACCATTGCATCTTTGGCTGCTTATAAATTAAGCTACTGGATCAAGCCTAACCTGAAGCCAGTAACCAAAAACTTTCCAGTATGTTGAGTCAACAGATTCTTCTTATGTTTGAATTAACCTCTCTGTTATTTCAACTTGACATAGACATTAAATCACAAATTTTCTTTGGACAAGGACAATACCTGCTTTATCTGACCCTAGTCATCTACTAGTTTGGGCTTTTAAATTGTATTATCCAGGCCTATTACCCACCTCTTGCTTACCTTAGAAATGAGAGTAATTACCCTCTGTATATCACTTAAAGTTTATAAAAGCACTCTCATTTCCATTATCTTAATTCAACCTGTCAGCAATCCTGGGAGGTGTTTGTATCCAATTTATAGACAAGAGAGCTAAGGTTCAGAGAGAAAACAGGTTGCCCAAGGTCACATGGCTAGTGAGAGGCAATACTATGTTTAAATCTTGTCGTGTGGTTCAGAGCTTGGTATTTCCTTGTATTTGTGCCTTTATGAATTCATTTAAGAGTAGCAAAACTGATTGGATGTCTACCATGTGCAGGGATCTTGCTGGGCTTTGGAAATATATCAGTGAAAACACAGCGTCCCTGTCCTTAAGGAGCTTACTAACTGGCAGGAGACCCAGACCGTGACATGACGTGCAATGGGGGCGCCTCTTCATCCGGAGCCTGAATAGCTGGTGAGCAAGCCGTGACTGGTGGAGACATGAGCCTCAAACACTTCTGGTCTCTTTGTCTTCCTGCTTAAAGATTCAAATTCCAGGCTTGGATTGGGTGGGTGGCAGGTTAGGACAGAGGTGATAGACACTGCAATGGGGAACAGGCAATTCTACAAGAAGAAACTGGGACCCTGTTAGGAAGGAAATAGGAAGTACAAACATCTACTATAATTCAGCACAAAGGAGTCTCTTACTGGATTCCAGGGTTGTGGTGCTTGGATGATGTTCAAGAGTTATAGCTGCCACCTTCTAGCTTTTGTTAAATGATTTCACAATTTTGAACATTTTGGTTTTTGTCCCCTTGAGTAGTTTTAACCTATTTTGGAACCATCTTCTATGAATGTTGCTAAACCTTTCAGGGAAAAGGTAGAGGATGGTGAGGAAAGCCAATGCAGAATTTCATCTTCTTTTGCAGGACCTGGTACTCTTGAGCCACGCCCATGACAGACATGACTAATCGATTCTGATATGCCTTGCCATTGAACCCAGATAAAGTCCCAGAAATCTTATATGCAGTCACAAGTAACTGACCAAAGTTGGCACATGAGGTGAAACTGATTAGCTAGTCCTGTTTTGGGGCCCTCAAGATCTTGGGAAAATTCCTTCTTTTTCTGTGGGCCTCAGTTTCTCCATTTGTTAAATAAATCTCCCCAAATGACACTGGTGCCTTCCAGTTCTGACATTGTGGAAATGGAAGATCTTCGAGTTACTGTGTGGGAAAGTAGTTAATGGGGCAGGCTTTTTGGCTCTAGTGGGAACTGCTCCCTCCTCTTTCCCCTCCTTCTAGGGCCTCAGGACTGGGGAAGTGGGTGGGAATCAGATCATGTGCCGGCACACAGACTAAATATTCCTCTCACAATCTGTGCTGATAATACTGCTAGAGAACACCGAGGTTCAGGGGTGTGAAGACAAGGACCCGAGCAACAGGGATGGGAATCATTTATTGAGTGCCTACTGTGTATCCTTAGCCCCATCTTTAATCTTTAGGACACTCTCCAAATCAATGTTCTCATTCTTATTTTATAGACACGGATGCTGACCTTGGAGAATTACCCACACACAGAGTCTGGTTTGAGGCTCAAGTTCTACATCCTTAGCCCCTTCCCCAATTCCACCTGCCTCCAGTTACGGAGACCCTAAGGATATGATCTTCAGTACTTATTGGCCCCCCAACTGCCTTCTGCCGTGTCTGCATCCAGCGCTGTCCTCGCTCTGCCCAGATCACCAGAGCTCTGCCTGTGTATCTGACTCCCTCCCCTGGGTTTTCGTGGTCTCTGTGCTTATTGTCCTGTGCCCACACATGCTTTATAGGGTTGCCCAGGACTGGCATTGCTTCCCCAGGTGCCAAAAGGTGGCATTCTCCTTCACCCTGCTCCAGGGCATCCTTGGTCAGTGACTGGCTGCTACCAGAGTATGAAAGTGCAGTGCCCTGGTGGAGTCTGCACGAACTGAGGGCTGATGTCTCCTGCCTTTTCCATGGGAGATCAGGTTGGGCCCTTGCCTCAGCTTACACCCTCAAGTGGCCCCCTTCATTCTTTATTGTCCCTCTCCCAGTCTCTTACTGAAAGTAGCTCCCTAATAAACCACATACCTAAAAATACCCAGCTCAGAGTCTGTTCTCGGCAATCTGCCCTCAGATACCCTCTCTCCCTTTATTTCTTAGGAAATTACTCAGCCATAATCACTGGGATTTATAGGATTTGTTGCAAAGCATTTTTATTTTTTTATTTTATTTTATTTTTTTAAAAAGTATTTTGTCAGTTGTAAGATGTGGATTTTCCCCACACTTTTTTTTAAAAAAAAGATTTATTTATTTATACATACAAGCTGGGGTACAGGCCAGAGGCATGGGGTGGCGAGAGGGTTCACCAGAGACAGAGTGGGGAGCAGAACAGGCAGATCAGAAATACACTGCTGAGGGGAGCAGCGGGCGAGGCAGGAGAGGTCTGCCGCACCATGTGGGATTCTCCCTGGCTGGGTGTCGAACTTGCATCGTGTCCTGCCAACAGCTCCACAGTGCAGCGCTCAACTGTTGCGCCACCAGGGAGGCCCTTCAAAGCATTTTTAGATAAGTGATCTTACACAGTTCTTGCATATGCAGGTCTCTCGGCTCGGGATGTCCTCCCACTATTCACTTCCCTGCCAGTCCCAACTTGCTAACCTAGAGGAGTCAGTTGCATTCTTCATTGGCTTCTCCATAAGGGTAGAGAGCACCATTTTGTTTTTAGAGTTTGTTTTTGTTTTATTTTGTTCAGTCATTTGTTTCTTTATCTACCAAACAGAAGTGAGATCATACGGTGTTTGTCGTACTCCGATCGACTTATTTCACTTGGCATAATGCCCTCAAGATTCATATATGTTGTCACAAATGGCAGGATTTCATTTATTTTTTAACGGCTGAGTAGTGTTCCACTATGTATAAATATCACTACTTCATCCAGTTGTCCAGTGATGGGTGCTTTGATTGTTTCCATCTCTCGGCTGCAATGAACATGGGATATCTCTTTGAGTTAGTGCTTTCAGATTCTTGGGATAACTACTCAGAAGTATATACTCAGCATCTTCTAATGGATCTGCAATAACAACAATCCTGCTGCATTATGATTGTTTACTTATCAATGGGCTGCAAGCTCTTTTTCAGCAGATACAAGACTGTATCTCTATGTCCAGTTCTCAGCAAATGAAGATGTTCCATATTCGTTTATTCAAAGAAGGCACAAAAATATCGTGCCGTGTAACTCGAGGGTTGAGTCAGAAGCTCTGCAATTGAAGTGGCTGGTTGGAATTTTGCTCCTTCCCTATAGTTTGGGTCACTGTGAACAAGTTACTTTACCTCTCCAAGCTTACTTTCCTAACCTGTGAAGTGGTGTTATTACAAAAACCTACTTCAAAGAAATGTTGTGAGGATTAACTGTTTAGCCCAGAACCTGACAAGTAGCAAGCACTCCATAAATACAACTCATTATTATCAAAGAATATGGCCATTATGATTCCATTGGCCTGAAATTCAGAGAGGTTAGCTGACAGACCCAAGGTCACTCAGTAAGGGGCAGGGATAGCCCTTGTGCTCCATCTTCCTGTTCCTGCTGTGCTTTGAGGAGTAGAAAGTTTGTCTTCTTGGACTTTTGCCCTGGAGGTCTAGGTGACAGCCAGTATCCCCAGCAAGAGTGGTGACCTGGGAGTTTTTAACGCCTTTAGGTGCTAAGTTGAGGACGAAAACGTGAGTGGCTTCCCTGAGGAGAATCCTGTACTTGGTTGAAAGCTCCCTAAGAGTGGAGACACGACCTGGAACCAGGGTCCCCTCCCTGGAGGTACCAGGTCATACCTTGGGGTGTCCCTTGTTGATGTTAGCTTTCAAGTCATGCAAAGGAGCAAACCAGCTTCACCCCTTCTCCAGGCCTTTCCTCTCCCCTCCACGTCTACTCTCCTCCTTCAGAAAAATACTCAGCAGTTTTTGAGCTTCTTTGGCAGTCTCTGAGCTTGAATTTTGAGATCCTTGGAGGCTGGGAGCCGGGAAGAAGGCTTTCAGCCCTGTGACCCAGACAGCAGGAAGCGATGGGGTTTCCTGAGAGGTGGGGGAGAGAGGGGGACTCCAGGGTTTCCCCAGGCTGCATGGGAGGAGTCCAGCTGGAGGCTGACTGCCGTCCCCTGGGAAGCATGGTCCTGGACCCAGCTGGAGAGACAAAGCCCATGGGGAAAGCTGGAAAATTCCAGGGGATCCAGGTCCAACTCAGTGGTGAGGGTCCCAGCCAGTCCCCAGGGACCTTGCTGGGGCTGAGGTGATGAGCTCCACCTCTTTCCTGGTCTCCCCACTCTAAAACACACCACTCTCTTGCCTACTTCCTCCCTTTTCCCAACCTGCTTTCTCATCCCTTCAGTGCCTGGTGCCCTTCACTTGTCTTGCCAGATGCCCCTTTCTCTGTGAAGACCTCAAAGCTGACTCATTGCCTTCTTACAGCCTTGGGTGGGTTCTCCCTCAAAGATTGTCTTGTGGGGAGCACGTCCTGTCCTAACCCAAGAAAGACTTGAGTACAGGGCCTGTGGCAGTCACCTTTGAACAAATGCATCAATGAATGAATGAATCAGTGAGGGAATGAATGGACAAGTGAATGAATAAACAGAAAAGCAGCTGCCTATATCAATGAATGAATGAGTCAATGAGGGAATGAATGAATTTGCCGGAGTGGGAGTGAGAGAGTGAGCTGGGGGGTTCTGGGGTGACCCCTGGGGGCAGAGGCAGCAACAGTGGCGGTATCAGTAGCAGGAAAGAAGACCACGATGGGCTGGGGAGTGGGGTGGCCTCCCTCAAGATCTGGGGAGGATCCAGCAACATCTTTCCAGACTCCCGTGTTGCCTCAGCTCCTATCATGGGCCACGCTCAGAGGAGAACCCTCCTGGCCCCACCCCTGGGTTTTCTTGGCAGGAACCTCCTTGGAGGCTGTTTCTCTTGGATGAAGCCTCTCCTGACCCCTCCTCCCCTCCCCAAGTCCCCATAAAATGTTCAAAGTATTTTCTTTTACTCAACAAAGCAAACAAAGGCCAGCCTGGAAGCCTGAATCTGCAGCCCTCGGCTTTGCTCAGTCAAGGTTCGCAAACCACCTTCACACTGGAGACTCTGGGGACCCTCCTGTGCTCCACTTCACACATGGGAAAGTGAGGCTCCAAAGGCCAAAGGTCATCCTGCTAGGAGACTTTGCCTCGGGTCTTCTGACTCAGCTCTGGGGAGAGCCAGCCCCCCTCTCCCGTTCGTCTGGACTCCAGTGGGTGCATGGGGGAGGCCATGGACAGGGAGGATGGCAGAGCTCATTCTGCCAAGGTCGGGGATTCCCTGCCGAAGTCTCCACCGGGCCCGATGAGACTCCAGTGGGTGTGTGGGGCAGGCGGAGCGGCAGAGTGGCAGAGCGGCACGGGAATGAACTGAATGTACTGAGCATGCTAGACAGTCCTACGCCAGCCCCTGAGGCAGGTACTGCCACCACTTTGCAGGGGAGCTGATGGCTTGTTCCCACAAATGGTAGATGAGTGACCCAGCATTTGTCAGACTCTGAAGCCCAGGTCCTGACTGGTTTCTGGCTGGGTGGGAGCTTCTGGTGGGAAGGGGGCAAGATCTGTGTGGACTGATGCCATGCATATCAGGTGTGTGAATGGTGCCAGGCTCAGAGTAGGTGTTGATCTGGGCGCTTGGTTTCATGCCCTCCTGAGATGGAAGGCTGAGCTTGCAGGAGGCTGGAATCTCCTTGCTTGACAGCTCTTCTAGAAGCCTTACTTTGATCTTCCCTGGGGAGAGATGCTGGCTCTCCAGCTCTCTAGTGAGGGCCATCTGCCTTCTACTTGCCCAGACCCCACAGTCCATAGCTTTGTGGTAGACAGAGCCGGCTCCTGAGGAAAGGGGGTTCCCTTTAGATATCCCTGCCCTCCACCCTCCTTTCCATTGCTGGCCCTGGCTGGCCCCCTGAGCCCCGGCTCCAGAACAGACACTCACCCCTTTGCCAAGCACGGAGTGGGAAGGGAAGGGCTGCAGCAACCCCAGCCAGGAGTCCCAGCCAGGGAACAGGATCAAGAGCGGATGGGATGACTAGGGCTGTTGAGGGGCCAGGACCCAGGCTCAAGGACCTGGGGCTGGGGCGGGCTGGGGGGTGGCCTGGAGGTCAAAGGAGGAGCAGGGGGCTCCCTATCCCCGACTCAGGACTCAGCCTGGGTGTGAATGCCAGAAGTCAGTGCAGCTGTCACTGGAGGGGGTACACCTCTGCTCAGCCCTGCTCTCTTCTTAAAGGGGCGAGATCTCTTAAAGGGGTAGCTGTCAGACTGGGCAGGTCTCAGCCTGTCAGTCCTGGGGTCTGAGCTCAGTGCTTGCCCACAGGCAATAGGACTACCTTCCATGGAGATGCCTGGGTTTCCTTCCTCCTTACCACAGTGATGTCTCGCTGAGTCTGCTTCCACTGGAAGAGATCATGGAGTTGGGCCTCTTAGTGCCTTGTTCTGACTGTCCAATCCTGGGCCAGATCCAAAAGAAGGCCCCAGTAATTACTAGGGAGTGGATGACTTTGGGGGGGCCCAGGGGGAAGCTGTGGGTTGGGACCCCAGACTCCAACCAGAGCCTTTTCCTGACTCAGTTTCCTCTTGGTCTCCCAGACCCTGGGCATCCGCATAGTACAAAAAGGATCCTGGCAGAGATGAGTGCTCCCTGGTTCTCTGAGCAACCCCCTTCTCAACCTCTCTTGCCCCTCTTGTGACGTCATCTCCACTCAACTCAAAGTCCCTAGTCCCATAGCACATATGACATCTTTAATGTGAACATATCATATCATAAATGGACAGCATAGCTTGGCATTTAAGGACCAGAGTTCGAATCTCCACTTTGCCCATTTCCAGCTGTGCCTCAGTTTCCTCATCCACATATGAGCTGTCTTGAATACTCAGAGGACTATTGAAAGGATGCGATCGACTAATGCAACTCATGATCAGAACAGGTAGTGCAAACAGCAGCCGGAGTTTGAACTGATCCAGTGGTGCCAGTCTGCTTTCTCTCTGTCCCTGGTGTCTTGGGATGACACAATCATGGTGGCGGGGGAGTGCTGCATGTGGCTAGAGCTGGCATCTCACCAGGGTCTTGTAGCCAGTGGCTCCCTCGGCTGAACAGAATCCACTCCTCCCTCCGTCATCCTAATTTCATGGATCCCAAGAAAGATGTACAGTCATGCTGGGTAGAGATGGCCCCGGAGTCCTGTAGCTCTTCCCCTTCCATGGGCCTCAGCTTCCCCACCTGTTGGTTAGGAAGATCCCACAAAGACAGGGTGAGTCTCAGCTGAGCTATAATGCGTGAGAAAGCTTTCAGTGGGTGAGGCCTCCCAGGTTGGAGCACAGGAAGGGGGCCCTTTGGATGGGGGAAGTAAGCTGGCTACATCCATAGCCTCCGACCTCAGCTTCTGCCGGCAGCTGGGCCTGGACTCTTGCTTGTGGCCGCCCCCCTCACGGTCCTTCAGGGATTCCCTTGCTCTAGGCTGACCCCTTCCCCACTGAGGAGGCTTCTGCTGCTTACCCAGGCAGGCACACCTCTGCTGGGCCTGGATGCCTCTGTGTGTGTGTGTATTGGGGGGGGTTCTCTTGGGTGTTGAGATGGAGGGGATTCTCAGCTCTGTGGAGTCAGCCTGTGCTGCTGCCTCAGCTGTCCTTTCCCGGAGCCTCTTGCAGCCCTCCTGGCTGCCTCCGCAGGCAGATTCCCAGTGAATGGTGCTCCTGAGACCGCCCCAGGCCCAGGCTGCGTCATTCCCGCCCTCCCTGAGCCCAGGGACCAGCTGGGCAGGACTCCAGCCCTGGGAACTCCGCCTGCTGCTGCTTTTTTCCTTCTTCGAAACTTCACTCTATGATTCAATGAAATGTCCTCAGCTGCTGATTGCCTTGCTTGGCCAAGCTGACCTTGTAGGGTAGAGAGCACTAGACCTGGAGTCCAGGTTTGGGTTTGGTTCTGAAGAGAGTTCCTTCCCCTCTGTGGGCCTCAGTTTCTCCATCTGTTAAATGGAGCTGGAGGATGGTGGTGAGGGTACATCTAACAATAGATGGAAGAGGGAAAACTGACTTTATTTCCTCCTATGTCTGTCTTCTAGCTCCATGGTAGGCCCTCTTCTTTCTTTGCAGGGAAGTTTACTCAGGGATCTAAGTGAACCTCTCCACTCTGCCCTCCCTGCCAAAGCAGCGTACAGACCACTGTTTCCAGGCCCAGCTGTGGCGGCCTCAGTTTGAGACTCATCCTTACTCCCAAGAAGGTCCAAATGTCCCTAATTGCCCTCCTTTTACTTCCCTCCTACCCCAGGTTAAGGGAGGAGACCCTCTCTGTGGGGCTCCACCACTAGAGGGCGCCCACCGCTCCCCAAAACATGATTTACAAAAAACAAAGCCAAAGAGCTTACCCCCAATGGAACTTCATGGTAACAGCCACCACAGATTATCAGTTGCTGTACCAATCCCCCCAGTACCCCTAGAAAGTTCCTAATGCCATTACCCCCACTCAACAGATGATGAAACTGAGGTCCAGAGAAGTGAAATGACTCATCCAAAGTCACCTGACCAGTCTGTGACAGAGCTGGGACCAGCATCCATGTCCAATCAGGCGAATCTCAGCTCAGCATGGAGGGCTCAGTGTCCTCCCCTGTATCAGTTGTCGAGGTGGGGGATGATGTCTGACATGGAAACTAGAGATGGAGCTAGAATGGAGGTGATGGGCACCACACGGCAAGACCATCAGTGGGGTCTTTCATGAATCACACTAGTTGGTGACACTGATGACCCACTCACTGCATGCTTGGAACAACACCAAGTGTTCTATATACCTGACCTCACCTACACTGAGTATTTGAAACTACTCAATGGGGACCATTCTAGTATGATTTCCATTTTATAGATGGGGAAACTGGGACTCAGCAGGGCCAATTTCCTTGTCCAAATTCACTCATTTGAACACAGGTCTGTGTGCCTTCAGAGTTTCTTCACTATGCAACTTATCTTGTTTCAGATGAAAGTTGTCAGAAATCCCAAAATTTAAGAGAGAAAAGTGGGTGGAAGCAGAGGAGGCAGGGGCACAGAGCCCGAGGCTCCCTCTGATCGGACACACTATTCTTCTGCCTGGAAAGGAGCAGAAGCTTGCCTGAGCTGGTGAAGAGCAAAGCAGGAAAGGAGCTTTCCTGGTCCCTGTGGGCTGAGGTGACCGGGGTAGCTGCTTCAGTCTTTGGCTTCAGTGACTGGGGAGTGAATGTCTTTTCCATGGTGAGGAGACTTCAGCTCTGCCTGGATGTCTCTGGGACACAATGTTGTCACAACCCGCGGCAGCCAAGACATAGCTTGGGGTATAAACATCTGGGTCCCCATAATCTCAATTAGTCCCTTCCCCAAGCCATCCCAAACAAGAAAATCCTATCCTTCTTCTGACATGCCGGAATAACCCAAATCCATGGTCTCTTGGCAGTTTGTCCAACTTCGGAAGATGGAGTAGGAAGGGTTCCTGCAGTGAGTGAGGCTCTCTTTCAGTGGAGTGGGGTAACTTCCAGACCCCTCCCCTGCTCCCCCAGGGTCAACCTTATTCTTTTGTAAGAGCTGAATCTCTGGAATTTTCTGACTTTTGCAGTGATGCTGCAGTAACTAAGTTCTGCTGCAGTGTGGACAAATCCCCTGCAGCTGGGGAGAGGTGCCTGGTGGGTCTGCTCATAGTGACTCCCTACAAGCACTCTTTGCTTGCGCTCATCGCCCCCACACCTTTATGCACATAAACACAACGGATCCTCCGATAACAAATGTCTTCTCTAATGTTGAGAGAACAAAAGTCGATTCTTGCTCAGGACCACTGTCTGTGTGGAGTTTCACATTCTCCCCATATCTCCTACATCCCAAAGGTGTGCATGTGGGATTCACTGGCAGGTCTCAGTTGTCCCAGTTAGAGGAGCAGAGTAATTGTGGATGTGTGTGTGATGTGCCCCGGGATGGAAGGGCACACGGCTGGGTCTGGTCTTAATTAGAATAAGTGGGTTGATAATGAATGCATCCAAAGTGTTGTTGAATATCAGAAGCGTTTGGTTTTTGTTTTGAAGTTTGATGATGTTTTTGTGACTAAGAATATGCCATAGGAACTTAACTCCTGTTTATATCATTCAGCCTATAGTAAAATTGGTTTATTTATACGTTGGTTTACTTCAAGTCAAGGTTTCTAATAACCTATGGACAATGTTCAAAATGAGGACTTAACTAGCAAGAACTCAAACTCCAGTTAAAGAGACAAAGGCAGATGAAGGACACACAATGCAATAGCATATGGACCATAAGCCCACATACACAGAGCCTGATTGGCAAAGCAAATAAGTGACAGGGACAAGTGTTAGGCAATAGGTAATGGTGGGGATTGAGGCAAATTTCAGAGACACTGAATGGTGGGTGGTAGAGGCTGCTATCAGTCACTTGTTGGCTTGTGGTTCCAATGTGGTCAAAGTCTCTGTTTTTTAAGCCAAATCAGAAATTTTGATATTCCTGGGAACTCTCCCATCTGGCAAAACTTAAAAACAAATTTAAAACTATTTGTTTTAAACCTGGAGAGAGGAAGGCAGATCAATCAGAAAAGCTAAAGATGATCAGATAATTCACCAAAGATATCCAGAAAGCCAAAACCATGAAAAGTGACAATGTTCATTGTCACTTCTAAAAAGAGAGATGCAGATTAAAACTACAATGAGAGTCCACCTCTCACCCATGAGGATGAGACATATTAAAAAGACCCCTATTACACTGTTGGCAGGAATGAGAACTAGTGCAACCATTATGGAAAGCAATCTGGATTTACCTTAAAAACCTAACAATAGAAATACCATATGGTCCAGCAATCCCACTCTTGGGCATCTACCCACAGAATATGACACCATGAGCAACAACAAAACTCATATGTTCCACAATGTTCATGGCAGCATTATTTACAATAGCGTGGACATGGAAGTCTGTAAATGTCCATCTACAGATGATTGGATTAAGAGGGTGTGTTGTATACATACCATGGAGTATTATATTGCCATAAGAAAGGAAGAATTGCAGCTATTTCGCAACAAAATAGAAGGAATTTGAGAGAATTATGTGCAGCAAAGTAAAAACAAATGCCAGACATTTATGCAGCAGATAATTCAATAACATAAAACATTTTCAAAAGTCAGTGAGCATCAATAAACACTCTAGGGCACTGAGGTTAAGACGGAAGTGGAAGGAAAGGGACAAGGGGACACAGGGATGGTGGTGGGAAAAAAAATTCTCAAACATACTAGTAAAAAAGAAGTTAAGGTTAAAAAAAAAAAAGACAACACTGTAGACCAAATCTGGCCTATGGTTTTTGTGATAAAAATATAAAGGGTTTATGGGCTCAATTCAGCCCAGAGAGAGAAAACCTGAAGGTAAGGAGAGATTAGGAAAGAGAAGAGGGGAAGAGGAAGAGTGAATCAGACCATGGGAATAGCGTGAACCACGGCATGGAGTGGGGTGTGGCAAAGGGGGTGGTTTTGTGAATGTATGGCTGTGTCCCTATGCCTGTACCACTGCTTTTGAGGGTACAAAACAGGGATTTGTAGGCCATACTTACCCCTTTTTCAGGTAAGAGGAGAGGGGGCATAGGGACTCCCAAGAAACATGCAAGAATGTCCTTTGTTAGGGCAAAGGACCAACAGACTCTAGGGACAGACTGTCTTCTACCATTGTTTTGAGTTCTGTTCTATTCAGGATATTGTCTGTCATGGCCCACATACAAGGCTCTATAATTGGGGTGCTTTGGGGAATAAAGGAATGAGGGCTCTGTCCATGCTTGGGGAAAAGTGGGGTGTCAGGGTCCAGTGTATGGTAGTTGAGGTGACCAGTGGGCAGAAGTGACCACAGGACAGCTGAAGGTGGGTTTTGGAGTCAGAGACAGAAAACCAGGAAGGGAAGGTAGCGGGCATCCATAGGAGTTTTCAGAAAGATTCGGAAGCATGGGTGGGGCTGGAGTGAATGGACATTAAAAGGCAGGTGGCTCCAGTTGACCTAGAGTTACACATAATGAGATGGCCTTTGGCTGAGCTGATGGGAGGGCTCCAGACACAATGGGAAGTGACAGAGCCCTGCTCCGCACCCCAGGCCGCCAGCTGCAAAAGAAGATAGTTTGACCCAGATTGAGACGGCAAGTATTTTGATCTTATGAGTCAGTCTTCACTGATTGGTTTGGCTCTGCACTAATAAGAATTTCAGGCTACATGCATTCAGCCAGGAGATTGCGGGGATGGATTAATGATGTCTGCCAAGGGTACAAGAAAAGGAACAGTTTCTATTTCTGCCTTGTTGAACCCTCACACTTCCAAAGGAAAAGAAGTTTTTGTCTTTGCTTTCAAGTTCTTTTGACCTAGTTTCCCCTCCCTTGTGACTTCAGGCAATCCCCCTCTCGGAGGGCCTGATGGCCACCTGTGACTCATCCTCCCCTTAGGGATCTGGTTTCAACATCTGTAAAAGGGCAACACTGACTGTATTAACAATATCCAACTGACCTATCTTGCAAGATGCTGTAGACAGACGGAAAACAACCTCTTTGTTGTATGATTCCATCCTTACAGATGTCTATCAATTAAACTCATCCAGTTTTAAGCATAGAGTTTACAATGCTTCCCCAACCCAACCAAATTTTCTCAAATATTTTATGACTTTTCTCTCACGTTATCATTTTAGATGAACTCTGGAATCATTCCATTATGTTGTGATAAAACATAGATTTTCTTTGGTTATTATATAATTTTCTGGTGACTAATGGTTAAGAATGTGGGCCATAGGGTTGAACAACTGGGGTGTAAGTCCCAGCCTCTCCTCCCACCCTTCCTCCCCACTTATGTGATTCTGTTGCTTTTCCAGCCTCAGGTTCATCATCTGTAAACTGAGTGGTGTCAACTTTATCAAGTTCTTAATGAAGAGTAAAGAGATGCTTTATGAGCAAGGTTTGTGTCTTGCACAGGGCAAGCTTGCAGTAGCTGAGAGCTAGTATTAGTGTCATTTATTGGGAGTGTCCTCCCCTCTTCTTGGCTGCCCCTCAGGCCTATGGCCCACGTGCAAGATGATGGCAGTGGGTGGGGCTTATGCACAGGGCGGGGGCATAGGGGGGCCGCAGGGGTCGATGAGTGACTCCGGGCCACGTGACGCATGCCTATGGTCTGGGCTGCCGTCATGGATCCCAGAATGAATGCCATATTGTCTCTGACCTCAGGGGCCACAGTGAAGGGCGGAAGCAGACACAATGACCTCATCACTGTACAGGGTGGTAGAAGTTTCTGCCTGAAATCAGAGGGAAGGATGACTCACCCAAAGGTGTCAGGAGTGTTTGGAAGACTTCCAGGAAGAGGGGGCAGATCAGAAAGTGGGGAGCTTTCAAGGAGCTTGGTGTGGCCAGAGCAGCAGCGTCAGGAGACACAGTTGGGAAGTCCGGGGCCAGACCACAATGGCTTGTGATGCCAGGCTAGGCGGTTTAGTTTACAGTCCTGTACTTGACTACATTACTAGGTGAAACAAATTACTAGGTGATTTGATCATGTGAATGTCATGTGTCATATACAAACCTAGAGGGTCTAGCCCACCCCTTAGCTGGGCTGTATGGTAGAGCCTATGGGACCACTGTCATATTTGTGGTCTGTCATCTACCTGGATGTTATGTGATAGAAACATGATTGTATTCAGAGAACAATGGGGAAGGAATAAAAGTCTGAAAATGGGTGGAGGGGGCGTTGAGACTTGTTGACACCATGTTTGGGAAATCAGAACTTTGGAGAGTCACTTGGAGTCCTTTGGGATACCCTTTGGTACCTGCTGACAATGGCCCTGGGAGAACTCCAAGCAGTCCTGGGGGAACCCCAAGCAGCCCTGGGACCCTCACATCCACACAAGCTCTGGTGCTATTGCCCACCGACTCAAGCATATTGAGAGCTGTCTTCCACCTCCCTTCCCTCTTTTGGGCCCCCCTCCCTTCTCCATGCTTCCTCTTACTTTCTGCCTCCCTTGCACCGGTAAATATGTACAGTACCCTCTTCTTTCTTTGGTTCTGTTGCCTAACAGTGACTAAAGTTCCACCAACAGTGTCCAATTTTATTTACCACATTTTGTTGCTTTTAATTTAACTTTTAACATTTCTATTTTTTCTGATTATAGGCAGAATAAACATACTGTGAACATTCTGAATGAGTGCAAACTTCTAAAAGATGGTGTGATGATTAATGTTTTTGTCAACTTGGCTAAGCCACAATGCCTAGATATGTGGTCAAACATTCTGGATGTTTCTGTGAGGGTGTTTTTGTATGAGATTAACATTTAAGTTGATAGACTTCGAATAAAGCAGATTGCCCTCCATAATGTGGGTGGGCCTCATCCAATCGGTTGAGGGAATTAATAGGTCTGAAAAGACAGCTCTCCCCTGAGCAGGAGGGAATTTGGCAGCAGATGGCCCTTGGACTTGAATGATAACATTGGCTCCTTGCTACATCTCTAGTCTGCCATCCCACCCTGCAGGTTTTACACTTGCCAGCCTCCATAATCATGTGAGTCAGTTCCTTAAAATAAATCTTTCTCTATACATATTGCTTCTGTTTCTCTGGAGAACCCTGAATAATATAGATAGAAGCAAAAAATGCCCTTTACAATCCCATCAGGTCTTCCAGTTTCTGGACTAGTATGTAAGGAACTGAGAAATCACCGCTCTATTTTAACAGTAAGTAAAAAGTAGAAAAATCAAAAACTCCCCTTAATCTACCTCAGGAAATGAGGTAACAGGCAAACTGCTGCCCCCCTAATTGAAAAGGCAGACAAATGGATACAGAGAATCTCAACATATTGGAGCTGAAAATTCCACAGGAACCAGTACTTTGGGGTTTCCCCAAATTATAACTGACAAATTGCTGGAGGCTCATTGTGGACAACATTGAAAGTTAAAAACTCCAGGAGTACCCAGGCATTGGGAGTGCTCCCCACATAAATACCTGGTATTTATGCAAGGTTATTTCACATTTGAAAAAAAAAGAATATAATCAATCACATCAATAGATGCAGAAAAAGCATTTGACAAAATCCAACACCCATTCTTGACAAAAACTTTGGGCAAACTAGGAATAGAAAAAAATTCCTGAAGTTGATAAAGAGTATCTACAAAAAGCCTACATAAATTTAATGATGAAAAAGAAAATGGAAGCCAAAAAGAATAAAGAAAGAAAACTTCCTTCTAAGATCAGGAACAGGCAAGGATGTCCCCTCTCTCACTGCTTTGTAACACTGTACTGGAAGCCCTAGCTAATGTGATAAGAAAAAAAAATAGGCCTTTATAATGTGCTGATAAGATACGGGGTCAGGGGAAGTGCTACATAGTCTCATAGTGATGAGGTCTAAGTCTTTTGGAGAGCCTGCACCCCTGGGCCATGGACTTCACCACTCATTTCAGTTCCCCCCACCTCACTCTTTAGTGGGACAGGATGGCTGGAGAGGACAGGAGTACATGATAGAGTACAATGAGTATTGTACCATGGTTTATCTAGTTAATTCTCTCCCGATGTCATTTGCATTATTTTAAATTTCCTATTGTACATGCCATAACAAAATTCCTGGCTCTGTGTGTTTGCCCACATTTTATTTTATAAATAAGTTATAGATATGAACTTGCTCAATGATCTTCCAAAAGTGTTGATTAAATTTACATTTCCATAAACACAGTAGGAGAAGGTCTGTTTTTTCACACTCTCAGTACAGATAGCAACCTTTTAAATCTTTAGTAAAAGAAGAAGTAAAAAAACTCCAACCCCCCCTCACATCATTTTAAAATATGGAGTTTTATGATTACTGGTGAGGCAAAGAATTTTTGTCATACGTTTCATGACCATTTGTAGTTCTCTGTATTGTATTTAAATACCATTTCACATTGTATATTCTTTCAATATCATTGCCTTGATGTATCTCTCATAAGTATCTGCCAAGAGCTTACTTAGCATATCCTCTAAGGTATAGCGAGTGAGTGAGTGAATGACGAAGAGAGCACCATCACCTCGGGCCCCGGAGATGGTACAGGGTATGGAAAAATTCCCCCACTTGGTTTCATGGTTCAAAAATAAGTCTCACTGTGACTCGCCAGGAGGAGTGTTTGTCAGTGCCCCATGGCAAGAAGAACTCAAGGTTTCTCGCCAGGTCCCCTTCCCAAAATCCCTCTCCTGCTTAGGTGGGGGGTGGGGTGGGAAATGGAACTCTGATCTCCTTGTGCACACGTTCTTATTTTAGTCATCCAAGCGTCTTGGGGGTAAACACCAAATGTACGTTTTTGTAAGGGAAGATGAATTTTGGCTGGATTTATCTGCAGAAATAGTAGAGCTGACACTGGTGAGATCTCCTGAGAAACTATAAAAAGATTAAACCAGTTAAAAAAAACCCTAAATCCAAGGTCTGAGACATCACTTTCCTAGAATCACTAAGCAAGAACTTGAGAGTGGGTCACACCCACTAGCGTTCCAACCAATCAGAGCATTCAGAGGCCTGGTGCATTCAGCCAATCAGAGACTCAGCATTCCTGTGTTGCAGAATCCTGCCGGCTCAGCAGGGAACTGATTTCTGCCAAGGACAAACTTGGAGGGCCTCAACCGGAGAAGTGGTTGAAGGGGGCGCTTTCCAAAAATTACAAATCAATTGAGAAGTACAGTCCACACAATTAGTAACGTAATAATTACTGCAATCAGTAAATGCTGAGCACTTACACATCAATCACCTTTAAATACCTCCAGAGAGGTTAAGCAACCTACCTGAGGTCACAGAGTAAGCGGTGTGAGAACTGTGCTTCCAACTGCTCTGCCGAGTCTGTGAGACAGTAAAATCATAAGTACTTAATGAGCACTGCTGTGTGCCAGGTACTATGCTAGGGTTTTAGATGGGAACGGCATGCAGGAACTCTGTGGGGTGGGTGATACTACTACTTCATTTTAGTTAGAGAGTGATGAAATAACAAAAAATCTGAAACCTATCCTAAATATGTCTCCCATTAGGAGAGACTTTGACAAAGGTGGAAAATGTGAATCCTGGTCTTCATGCCAAAAATAAAAAACAAAACAAAGCAAAATAAACCCTTCACAAAACACCCTAAATATAATCATTAATTCTTTGTAATTATCTAACAAACAGTTAGTGAATAAATAGGTGGGGGAGTGAGACACTAGAAGGAGACCCAATGGAAAGCCACCCAGTGATAGGTGACAATTGCAGTAGGACCCAACTAATGTTTGCTGAATGCCTAGGTGGAAGGATAAAGGACTGTGCCTAATTATAATCCAAAGTAGGAGATGTGGGGGATGGACTGCGGGACAATGGATTGGACTTGGTGCTGCACAACCTTTGCTTTGTCCCCCCTCCTGCAAGGTCATCAGGGTGCTCAGGGTCACTTGTGGTGCTCTCTGGGGCACTGCAACAGAATGTGCTCACACTTAGACCTAAGGGCTCCAGCAAACTCAATCACAAGCAGGTAGAGCCCTACACATAGTTGCATTTGCCCATTATCAATGACACATCCACGGGTGGACAGCTGTGCATGCAGGAGCACACCTACCCACATGTATTTCTTTGAGGGTCTTGTGAAATCCTAAAAAGTAAATTCCTCCCCTACATGGCCTTTTTGTTGTTGCCTGTTTGACGGCTCAGTCGCCCACCCCCATTTATTGGGCACCTATCTCGCTGTGCAGAGGCTGGTGGCTGGTGTTCAGGGCCCAGTAGGAAGTGGACCCAACTCAGGAATCAGGAGCACTCAGGTTCAGAGGGAAAAAGTGTGGGTCAAGCTGTGGTGTTGCTGGTGGGCTGTTTGGAAGAGCTTGTCAGAAAAGCTATGGAGCGCTGGCTCCAGTTCAGACATCTTCCAGGAACACAGAAAACAACCACATTTTACTAATTATAGCGAAGGAAAACACGCTGCGATTACAGCTAAATTACATTAAGACATAACTGGCTGACTGGGCCTGGGTTCTATCTCTCTGGCTCAGGTTTCAGCCAGGTTGGGTGGTGACATGGAAGGCGAGCTGGCCAGTGAGGCCTTGGGCAGGGAAAGTCCAGCAACCCTGTTCTCTGAGGGGCTGTGACCCTGGTGTGATTTGGGGGAGCCCCAGGGCCACTTCCAGCCTGTGTGAGGAGCATCTTCCCCTCCCCCAAAAGGGGCTTCCCCGGGCTCCTGGGCTGGAACAAAGTGCTTAGAAGGCTATGGAGTCACCCAGCTCCTCCGTCCCTCTATGGTGAGGACCAAGGAAGGAAGGGGCTGCAAGGAAGATCTTAGGGCCAAAGCTTTAGTCTTTTAGAAGGTGACTCGAATGGGTTGTTTTTCTAAATCCCCCTCTCCTGTTGTGGCCACCCACTCTTCCTTCCAGGCCCTGGTCTGCACCTGCCAAGAGGGGCTTGGCACCTGTTTGTGGAACGGGGGGCCGGGTTTGGACCCTCTACCCTTGTTCTCTTTTTATTTTTTCCCAGAGGGCCAGTGTCTGATTCATGTCTCAAATGTGCTATGAAGGAAAGAAAAAAGGAAGGGAGGGAGGGAGGGAGGGAAGGAGGGAAGGAAGGAAGGAAGGAAGGAGGGAGGGAGGGAGGGAGGGGATGAAGGAAGGAAGGAAGGAAGAAAGGAAGGAAGGAAGGGAGGAAGGAAAGAAGGAAGGAAGGAAGGGGATAAGGCAGAGAGAAGGGAGGAAAAAAGGGAGGGAGGAAGAAATTGGAGGAGGAGAGAGGGAGAGAAGAGGGAGGGAAAGAGAAAGGGAAGAAAGGAGGGGAGAGAGCTAGGAGGGAGGGAGCTTGGAAGGGAAGAGAGGAGGAGAAGAGGCAGCAGTGGTCCACGTAGAAGAGACAACGAAGGTACAGGATGCTTGCCAGAGGCCAGCCATTGTCCGCACAGTAACTCCTTGAATTTGTAGGAGCCAGCCTCACTTCCCCATGCATTCTAGAGCCACACATGATGCAGCCACTTGTTAATCATGTCAATTCTTGAATGAGCAAGAGAGGCCTGTGAGCTCGGTAATACCCCAGTTTGTAGGTAAGGCTGCTGGAGCTCAGATGGGGCAATGGCAACTATGACATCATGAAGTTGGGGTTTCAAATCCACCTGTATGACTCCAAAACCCACTTACTTACCTCTGCACTCAGGTTGCCCACCTTTGGGTGCTAATCAAAGTCACCACTCCAGGGAACATGTGGACCCCAGCTGTGATTGAGTTTGGTCTCCAACCTCACCATTGTCTAATTTGGTACTGAACCAAATGTAGGCAGAGTCCCTCTCTTTTTTTATTCTGCCAGACTGTCTGTGCTTTCAGTGCATTATGAAACACCACACAACATAATCTGGGGGCTGTGGGTGGCTCTTAAAGCCTCTACCTTTTAGATCAGGACCCTGGGGCTCAGAGAAGCCAAGTGACTGGCCCAAGTTCACACAGCTAATAACAGAGGGTGCTGGGGTTCACATCCTCGTCAGTGTGTGGCACCAAGAAACCCATCAAAAGGTCAGATTTCCTGGTCAGGCCCTCAGGGTTCCTCTGTAGCAAGGACAGGGGCAGCTGGGAGGCCCTCTCTTCTCCCAGCACTGACCCCGTAACTTCCTCAGGCCTCTGACTAGGAGGGCAGGGTTTGGTCAAGTCCCCGAGTTCAGCTCAGAAACACAGCAGCCCATGCCCGTGGAGTTGGTCCATCCCAGATCCAGGGGTGGCAGGAGGTGGGGTTACACAAGTGAGGATCACCTGGGCTGTGTTCTGGTGGCCACTGTGTTCTGGTCAGCTATGCTGGTGTTTGCAGTCCACGTTTTTAATAATCTGGTGTTGTGTTTGGCCCTGGATCCCTTCTGCAGGGCCCAAGGCTTGCCTCCAAGATGGTCTTCTAATTCCTTCCAACCGCTGCCCTGAAATGAGCTCGGAAGAGAGAGAGAGAGAGAGAGAGACCTCAAGGGTGATGGGGATTAGGAGACAGAAGTAGGGGGCTAACAGGAGGGAATACCACTTGACCATTATAAAGCTCCTACTAGGTGTCAAATGCTTTTCTTATGTTACTTTTACCTGGTCCCCATGGCAACCCA
Source organism: Scalopus aquaticus (assembly GCA_004024925.1). Taxonomy (NCBI): domain Eukaryota; kingdom Metazoa; phylum Chordata; class Mammalia; order Eulipotyphla; family Talpidae; genus Scalopus; species Scalopus aquaticus. The sequence goes on along the minus strand of PVIJ01000953.1, from coordinate 145,047 downwards.
GTATGATGTGTTTTCTCTTTGCGTTTTGTGGATAAAACTGAAACTGCCTGCCTGACGTTACACGTCAGAGAAGGGTGGGTGAAGATGGGGGTTTGATTTCAGGTCCGTCCGGCTCCAGAGCCTGGGTCTTGCCCATGACACTTGTTGCTCTAAGGGTGACTTGGGCATGGAGCTCCTTTGGGAAGACTCATCCACTTGGGCTCCTACACTTTTTCTGGAGCCAACCAGCTTTCATTCCAGGTTTGGGGGTGAACAGAGAGGAATGACTGTTCTGAGGGCAGAGACATCCGAACTTGGGGGCCTTTCCTGCCTTTCCTCTCCTATCTCATTTCAAACATTAACGCAGTCAGCCCCAACCCCAGCCCACGGCGCTGGCAAAATTCAGTCAAAGATGGGGCTCCTGCCCTGCAGGCAGCTCCACTGAATCAGGAGCAACAAGCCCAGGCCTTTCATTTTCGGAAGAAGTCCAGTTTGGAGCTGGCTCCAGCTGCAGCCCCATGATCTCCAGGTGCCCAGCTCTGTGCCTTACTTGGCTTGCTTCTCTGTGGTATGAAATGAACAGTGAATCAGATATCAACATCAGCACTAGTGGCGCAAATTAGTGAAAGTCATCACTAATAATTACGGGTATTGACTGCGTACCAGAGACGGAAACGTCCCATCAATCTTCGAGTTGTCACAGTGGCCCTTTGAAGTAGGCGAGGTCATAGGTTCCCATCCTGCAGATGAAGAATTTACCTCTGGTTGGACAGAAAGCAAGTTGGCAGAGATCACATATGCCACTGCCCCCATGGCGTAGTGCTTCCCATGACTGTGGCTCTGAGCCACAGTTTCCTCATCTGTAAAATGGGGCTGTTGGTTCTGACCTCAAAGAACTGGTATGACAAGGTGATGAGAAAATGAAGGTCAAGTCTTAGGACATAGTAGATGCCTGAAAACATTAGTTGCCTCCATTTGTCAATCATTCAATGAGTGACTAGAGGATTCCAGTCTGTGTCAGGCACTGCACTAGGTGTTGGGAGTAGAGCAGGGAATACACAGATGTAGTGACCCTTCCCCACCCCCGGAGCGCACAGCCAGTGGAAAGATAAGCACTAAGTGAATCATCATACATGACTGCATGATTTCCAGTGTGCCCTAAACTGCCAGAGAGAAACACAGGCTTAGTAAGGGCTGGGAATGGTTAAGGACAATGTTGGGGGAAACCGAGGTCAGGAAGCCTTTGTGCCCTGTGGCACAGGGAAAGGATCTGTCTAGTGCAGTGGGAGGGTCCTTGGAGTTGAAGATATTTCAGGGGACAGAGGGAGAATCCCCCCATCTCTTCTGCAGCAGCCAGGAACGCCCTGGGTGGGACAGAGGGAGAACCTCCATCTCTTCTGCAGCAGCCAGGACCACCCTGGGTGGTTTGATTCTAGCAGTTCATTCTAATCCAGGGAAGAACGTGCAGTTCTGCAGTTAAGTGTCACCTGCTGGGCAGCTGGGAATGTGGTCAGTGTGTGGTGGGAGGTGGAGGTGTTGTGTCTGAGATCCATGGAGGCATAATTCCCTCCTAGGTTGCTTTTTATATCCTTTCAGTGGGGAGCAAGCCCAGCTCTGCTGTTGTGTTGACTGTGGCCAGGGCTTCTGGTTCAAATCCCACCTGTTGTTTACTCCCTATCGGTGATGGCTCAGTTTCTCTGGTCTGTGAAATGGGCACCTATGTCTTTGGTTGTTTTGCGGATTTAATGAAAGAATGTACATGAAACTAGAGTTGATTATAATGATTTATTAAAACATTCTAGAAGGCATATTAGTTTCCAGGCACTATACTAAGCAGTTGACAAGGGATCATTTAATTCATTTCACAAACCTCTGAAGGAAAGGCTTACATTATCCCCATGTTACAGATGGGGAAACAAAGGCTCAGGAAAAATACAGCAACTTGGCCTAGGTCACACAGCTGGTGGGAAAGTTTACAAAGGGGAAATAAAACTTGCCAAATGAATATGAACTATGACAACAGTTTCTGGAATACCCTCTAGGTCCCCGGCGATTTGTGCGGAACCTAGAGTTGCCTGCTTCAGAGCTGACTTTGCTCCTTTGGTTCCCAGGCATTTTTGGGTCTGTGGTGGGAGTCTGGGGATACCAGCTCCATTTGGCCCTGGCCAGATCATGAGAGTGCAGGTGAAGATGTTCACAGCTGGGCCTCTCTGGTGGCACAACGGGTTAAGTCTCAGCACTATGAAGCTATCTGCAGCCACTGCAGCAGGAGTTCGATACCTGGCCAGGGAGCTTCCCACATGGCGCAGCAGACCTCTCCTGTCTCACCCGCTGCTCCCCTCAGCCCCCCTCAACTCCCCAGTTCCCCTCAGCAGTGTACTTCAGTAGATCTGCCTGTTCTACTCCCACTCTGTCTCTGGTGAATCGTCTCACCACCCCACACCTCAGGCCTGCACCCCAGTTCTTATATGCATAAATAAATAAATCTTAAAAAAAATGTTCACTGCTGTTCAAATGGAATCACACTTAGCTTTTGGACTGCTAATTTAGCACATTAACATGTTTTCAGAAAACAACAAATAGTTTTTTAATCTATGTTCCAAATAACCCAATTCCTTTTAACTCCTAAGCATGGACATACTTATACTAAAACATTATTCATTATTTTTCTACAATTCCAATTTTACTGGCCACCCTGTCTAATGCCCCAAAAGCTCCCTGGCTGGATTAAGAGATGTTTCACTATACAACTTATTTAACTGCCTTACATGTCGTGCTCTATGCAGTGAAACATTTTTTTTTTTAATGGACTTTTGTGAAGTCCATATTTTTAAAAGTGGAACTATCTTGTATTTGGTGGGGGTTAAAAATATTTAATTTGTTCAGTGATAATGTTTAAAAAAGGCTACAGTGTTTTGGAATCTTACTTTGGCATTTGGGTAGACAAAGTAGGGTCCAGGGGCCAAAACCAGTCCAAAACAAAAGATATTTTATTTATAAGAATAGTTTTATTGGAACACTCTCATACCCATTTATATATGCATTATCTGCGACTATTTTCTTACAAGGATTCTTACATTCTTACAGGATGGGGCTGTTGGGACAGAGAACGTAATGGCCTGCACACACAAACTATTTACTATCTTTATAGAAAATTGTGGATCCTCTGATGTGTTCAGTCCATTACTATCATTACCCATCAATTGGAACTTGTGTTGTTCTCAGTAGTCAACACTCAGGCTATCCCCACATGTGGAAGTGGTGGAGGGGTGACTGGAGTTTGAGCCACACTGAGATGTGATTTCAAAACTCTTAGTACCCTACCTGATGCATGGTGTGTGTCCAGAGTGGTGATAGACCCTCCCCCCGACCTTTGAAATTTCCTCCACCTTCTCTCCTCTTGAAAAGAGAGCTCCCCTTAGTCAAACCCCTCCTCTCCCATGGAGGTCTGCTTTGTAAATTCAAAGCAGGTTTCTGCTGCATATTGAGCCCTGTTGCTTTCCACAAATTTCACCTGGCTAAAAATAGTCATGTGTATAATCCCTCGATTAAAGTCTTCAGCCATGGGGGGAGGTCTGTGCCCTGATACTGGGCAGCCCTCCATCTCTCTGCTTGACAACTCCATCTGCCTGTCAATTGGGGTGCAGAATTTGTTGAGTTCCTATCCCCAGGGCTCAGTGTTCAGCTGGGTTTAATCGCAGCCCTCCTTGGAGAGGGTCAACGTGCAGATTAGAAACAGCAAAAGTGCTGGGTCAGGCAGCAGCATCTGTGAACTCACCCATTGCCTGCTGCTTCATGTCTGCCTTCCTTCCCTAGACAGGGAGAGGTCATGCCTGCCTGAACACCCTACAGGAGCCCTGTACTTTTCTTTTCCATCTGTCTATTCATCTATCCATCCATCCACCCATCAGTCCATCCATCTATCCATGCATGCATGTGTCCATCCATTCACCCACCCATTTAACCCTCCATCCTTCTGTCCATGCATCCATCCACGTATCCATCCATGCACCCATCAATGCATCCATGCACCCATGCATCCATCCCTCCATCTAAGACCTCCAATCTCAGAGCCAGTTTCCCAGGGAATATGACCTAAAATAATCCCGCTTAAAAGTCAAGTAAAATGTCAAGAGCTGTACAAACTGTGATTTTTACCCTATTTGCTAGTTAGCAAGTTATCTTGCACTGTTTCATGAATGCTGGCATGAACTTCATCAATGGACAGGCGTGTGTGGAGAGGCCAGGTGGACACTGTACATACACTGGGTTTATATCACAACTGAAGAACCACAAAGTGAAGGGAATTGGATCCTTAAAATGGGCAGAAAACTCACCTGCCTCTTCCTCTGGAGGAAGACATTTTCTCTGTTTTATTGGGCAGTAGACACACTTGTTCTCTGCTTTGAAGACAGGCACTGTCTCTATTTTACAGGGTTGTTCACTGCACAAATATCCTTGTAAAGGTAGCGACTAAGCTTCCACAATGTGTACAAAAAAGAGAGGCCAATTGTTGTCTCCCAACAATTGTCAATTTGTTTCCTTTAACTATCTGAGCTTTCTTAATATTTTATGCACAAAATAAACAACCTTCACAATTGTCACAATTACTGCAAATTTTCATGCTACAACACTATATTACTCTTTAACTGTTGGAGAAGATATGATTCTTCCAAGGCAATTACCACTCTGAGTTACATTTAGAATCATGTGTTTGAAAGTCAATATTCAAATATCAGCAATGAGCCTGAAAGGTGTGTCTTTATGTATTACTGATGTAGTTACAATTATGGGTCATGATGGAAAACCTATGTATTTAACATTTATCATGCACAGTGTAGGGATGTAAAAAAGGACGATAAAGTTGTCCAAAGTTGAAGTCAAGGCTGAAGATAGCAAATTTGGGCTGAATTCTGAGATCGAAATTGAATGTTGATGCATCCTGAATTATAGTGCAGAATGGTATTATAATGCTTTTCCATTCATTCTAAATAAACTGGCACAGGGAGTTGGGGAAGGGGCAGAGGACCATAAGGACAGGTGAACAGGATCACTTAACTCCATCTAGTGACCATGGATAAACTTCCAGGGAGAGATAAGGTCTAAGATGAACTTTGAAGTATAAGTGGGAGTTAGCTGGGTAGAGGTAGGGAAAGAGTATTTCAGGCCAAAGGGTCAGCATATGCTAAAACTTAGAGGAGAGAGAGAAAGTGGGTGCCTTGTGTATTCTGAAAACTGAAGGGAGCTCACAGTGACTGGAGCATAGAAACAAGTGGTGTGTATTTGGGGGTGCATGCTGGGGGTACAGTATGGAGGAGAGTGGTGGAGTGGAAGGGGCTCAAGATCAAGGTGAACTGTAGAGTCTTGCTAGGGCTCACATGGTGAGGTTTTAGATAGGGTCAGAAGTGAGGGTTGTGCTTTGGAAAGTCACCCCTAGACTGCTGGTGAGCAGAATGGATAATTCCAGTGGAGGTTAAATGTTGGTGGGGACATGCTCATGCTTTTCTTATCTGTGACACTAAACTGGCCCTTTTCTTATACCCCCACAATCCCTTCCAGAGGCAAGACTGGGATGCTGAAAGACAATTTGCTAACAAAGAAACAGAGATACAGGTACAGACTGGGCAACTGGGGCATGACTGAGTCTTGGACCAGGGCTTTGGACTCCCAAGCCAGGCCAGTGTCCCTCAGTGTTGGGGCCCTGGGTGGCTCAGGAGGCTTTGAAAGGAGCAATATGGTGGGCCGGGAGGTCAGTGGCCTCGGAGTCAGGAGGTCATCACCCTGCCCTGCCCTGCCCTCAGTTTCTCACACCAACCAAGGGGTCAGGGGGGAAGGGACTTTATGGCCGAGGGGATTTATGACAGAGACAACAGTTTGTTCTCTGAGCTCCACTGGCCTGAGCCACCCAGGGAGCAGTATAACACACACCCCTGCCGCCCCCAAATGGGGTTTCCAGCTGGAGCTCAGGGGCCCACCCCTTGGCTGGAGCCTGAGATGGCCCCATTTCCCATCTGTGCAGGAGCCCTACGGGGTCCGTCTGCTCCTGTGAACCCTTCATGAACCCCGGAGAAAGAGGGAGTGACTTGGAGGGCCCCCTGGTAGGGGCCAAACTCCTCCCAGGAGCTCAGAGCAGGGGTAGGTCAGGACCCCAGCCAGGGGAGCAACAAGTCCGGGATCCCCTTGCTGTCCCCCCTTTAGAAGTCTGTTTATGACTCTGAGGCCCCTAAGTTCAAATAGGACCATCACCTATCATCCCTTCTGATTCTAGTCTCTACCCTCGGTCTCTGCTCCTTTAGCTCCAGCTGCCCATATCTCCCCATCTGCTGAATGGCCCCTAGAGGTTCCCCAGGAACTGCCCACCCAACATGGCCACACTTGAACTGTCCACTGCCTTCCCTCCTCTCCATCTCCTTATTCTCAGCAGTAGTACCTTCATTTATCTTTGCCCTCAAGCCAGAAACATGGGATCCTCCTTGAGCATTAATGCTGCTTTAATTATATGTCCCAAATCGATGTAGACCTCAGAATTCCCTTTTCCTTGGGGACCCTCAATATTTTTTCTCTTGAAACTTTTCAACTGACTGGATGTGACCCACCCGCATGATGGAGGATAATCTGCTTCACTTTAAAACTACTGATTTAAATGTCAATCTCATCTAAAAAAATACCTTCAGAACAGCATCTATATTAGTATTTGACCAAATATCCGGGTCTCATGGCCTAGCTAACTTGACACATGAAGTTAAACACCACAGCATATATGTGTTTTTGTATGTGAATGGCGAATTGGTGGAGTAGATCAGTGAATGATGTGTAAGGATCGGATGTGTGGATGGTATGATGCGTTGTGTGTAGTTGGTTACATGTTGGGATGGGAGGATGGATGGATGGATGGATGGATGGATGGATGGATGGATAGGTGAATGAATCATGGAGTGAGTAGGTGGAGATACAGAGAAGACAAGTGGGTTTATGCATGTTTGGGTGACAGGTTAGGTGGTAAATGTATGGGTGAACCAGTAGGTGGCTAAATGGTCGAGTGGTAGTTTTATGTTCTCTAGTGAGATCTGCTTTTGGATGGAGTGCTGGTGTTGCATGTATGCCTGAACTCATGGAGAGTTGTGTGAAAGCTTGTATGGATTGTACGCATGAATGGACGGGGGGTATCTAAATGAGTGTAGGAGTGTGTGAATAGATGTATTGGGCATGGATTTCTTTGGGAAAAATGTTAAATTGGGAAAGTGCTTATAAAGACAGCAAGACCTTTATTATGGAAGAAAAAGTTGGTGGAATGAAAACAACACATCACATACCATTTAAGTGATTTATACAAGTTCCTCTGTTTCTCTGAACCTCATCTAAAGAAAGAGAAGTAAAATACTATCTACCTGGCAGGGTGCTGTGAGACTTGAGCAAGGCATGTGTGCAAGTGTCTGGCAGAGTGCCCCGAATATTGTAAAGTTCTCTAAGATGTCAGTTTTCTGCATTCCTCTGCCTCCCCTCCCTTCTCTATACTTGGGTGGTAGGTTATGATTTATAAGGCAAAGTCATACTGAGGTCTCCTCTGGATCCTCCCGCCCAAGTTCAACATAACACATCTCTGACATTGCTGATATGACCCCCCTGAACTCCACACAGAGGCCTAGAATGCCCCCTCCTCTCAATTTCTCTCAACCCAAAAGGGCCTCAACTGGCTGAGACTCTTCATCCAGCTGAGATGATTCTTTGTCCTCAATAGACCAGAGACAACATCTGGGCCTGGCTACTGCTTCTTCTTCAATCTTCTCATGATGCACAAAAATGATGAGAAACACATTTGGTCTTCTTGGCAGTGGTAACATTCTCTCCCTGAGAGATGAGAGACACGTACAAGACATATACACACACAAACACACACACACACACACACACACACACACACGGATGAGTGTTGGGGTTCTTGGTGGGAGAAATTTTCTGGTAGAGAGAGATTAAGAATCTGACAAACCTGAGTTCAAACCCTGGCTCTGCCATTTTCGGGCTGTGTGATTTTGGACTTGTCACTTTCTTTTTCTGAGACTCAGTGTCTTTATCTATAAAATGGGAATATTTTCATATACCCCATAGGAAACTTGTGAGGAAGAATTAAAGCAACTCTGGACAGTGTCTAACACATAGTAGACACCAAATAAATACCAATTCCCAGCCTCACTGGTAAAGCTCTGACTGGGTGTGTCAATTAGGTTACACTTACATACTTGGAGTGGCAGGGGAATAGTTGGATTGGGAAGGATGGTGAGTGCATGAGTTGGTTCATTTATTAGCTAACTTATTTCTTTCTTCTTTTTAAAAAAAGATTTGTTTTTTATTTTTGCATACAAACTGGGGTGCAGGCCAGAGGCGTGGGGCGGTGAGAGGGCTCACCAGAGACAGAGTGGGGGGCAGAACAGGCAGAGCGACCAAAATACACTTCTGAGGGGAGCAGCAGGCGAGGCAGGAGAGGTCTGCTGAGCCATGTGGGAATCTCCCAGGCATCACAGCAGAGCCGCTGACAGCTCCACAGTGCTGCGCTTAACCTGTTGTGCCACCAGGGAGGCCCTCTTTCTTCTTTTTAAATCAACTAACTGAGGCCTGATTTATGTCTCCTAGACTGGAACCACAGTGATAAATTTGAAAAGTTTCAAATTGTATGGACTAGTGAGTTCACTACCACAATCCAGATACAAGACATTGCCATCACCCCAAGAGATGTCTCTGCCCATTTGCAGCCCAACCTTCCATCCAACCCCATCCCTGAAACAATCACTCATTGCTGTTTATTCACCTGGCATTAGTTTGCATCATCTAGAATTCTATATAAATGGAATCATACAACATACGCTCTTTTGCATTTGATTCCTGTAACCGATTGATAATTTGGGGAAACATCCATATTGTTGTTTATGTATCAGTCATTCATTCCTTGGACTTATTGGCTTGTATTCCATAGTATAGCATCTTTTGTTTATCACTAATATATTGCTTTAGTTTTTAAAGATTCATTTATTATGCATACAAGATCTGGGGTGCATGCCAGAGGTGTGGTGTGGTGAGAGGATTCACCAGAGACACAGCGAGGAGCAGAACAGGCAGATCTACTGAAGTACAATGCTGAGGGGAGCAGCAGGTGAGGCAGGAGAGGTCTGCTGCGCTATGTGGGAATTTCCCTGGCCAGGGATCAAACTTGTGCTGCAGTGGCTGCAGATAGCTTCACAAGCTGAGACTTAACCTGTTGCGCCACCAAGGAGTCCTGTTCTCGCACTGTTTAAATGCTTGCTTATTTAATTATTAGTTACTATTTTGTTAATTCATTCATTCATTCCACAAGTATTTATTGCTTCCTACTCCATACTGCTCTGGTATAGCACTAGTGCATATATTATTTGTATATATTATTAATTAATTAATTAATTTATTTATTTATTCATGCATACAAGAACCGGGATGTAGGCCAGAGGTTCAGGGGGTGAGAGGATTCACCAGAGACAGAGTGGGGAGCCGAACAGGTAGATTGACTGAAGTACACTGCTGAGGGGAGCAGCGGGCGAGACAAGAGAGTTTTGCTGCGCCATGTGGGTCAGCTCCCTGGCCGGAGATTGAACTCATGCTGCAGTGACTGCCCATAGCTTCATAGTACTGAGACTTAACCCGTTGGCCACCAGGGAGGCCCTATTATGTGTATATATTAAAGGTGTGTGTGTGTGTGTGTGTATGTATCTTTATTAAAAGTTCTGGGGTTAAAGCAGAAAATATGTCATTTTTATTTTTCATTTCATGTGATGTATTAAGTTAATTGATTTGCATATATAAAACCATCCTGGCACCCCTGGGATAAATCCCATTGATCATGGTGTAGATCTTTGTAATGTGCTGTTGAATTCAGTTTGCTAATATTTTGTTGAGGATTTTTACACCTGCGCTCATGAGCGAAATTAGCTATAATTTTCTTTCTTTAATAATTTCCTTGTCTGGTTTTGGTATCAGGATAATGCTGGCCTCATAAAATGAGGTAGGAAGCATTCCTCTTTGGGACTTTCTGGAAAAGTTGGAAAAAGATAGGTTTTAATCATTGAATGTTTAGTAGAATTTACTAATGAAGTTTTCTGGTTCTGGAATTTTGTCCCTTGGGAAGTTTTTGATTACTATTTCAATCCCCTTAATAGTAATAAATTTATTAAGATTTTCTATTCCTACCTGATTTAGACTTGGAAGGTTATATGATTCAGAAATTTACCCATTTCTTCTAGGTTGTCCAATTTTTTGGCATATAGTTGTCACTTGTGATCCTTAGAGCAGGAAACAAAGTGGAGAAAGGCCTGCACTGAAGGGAGGAGATTTTACTCTATTAAACATCAGCAAATAAATATATAATATGATAGCTCTGGAAAATGATACAAAGAGAAATAAAGCAGGTTTTGAGATTAGGTGTTTATGGAGATGTGTGCTACTTTATAGAAACTGGTTAGAGAAGGTGACTTGGAGCCAGCTCTGTGGATATTTCGGGGCTGCACATGCAGAAAGAGAATCAGAGAGAGCACAGATCTTGGTGAAGGTGTGTGTTTGGGGTATTCAAAGAACAAGGGATCTGGAGAGGGGTGGACGGAAGATACACACTTGGAACAGCTGACATTCAGAGAGTGTTTTTGAAGGAGTAAGGCTGATGAGATTCGCACTCCAGGGAGGTGTGCAGATGGATTGTCCACATCTGAGCTCTGAAGCTCTCCAGGATTTAAGGGTAGCAGGATGGAGGGTCATCAGCCAAGGCAGGGGGACGAAGTGGTCAGGGGATAGGAAGGAGGGGGAACCAGGGAAAAGTGGGTCCATAAGCTACATTCCAAGTAGGTTTAGAGAAGTTTGCCTGTGTGGAATGCTGCTGGGACAGAGGAGCAAAGTGAACACTGGCTGTGGTGACCAGAGGTCTTTGGCATTAGAGATGTGGTCATCAGGCCTCCTTGCTGGCGCAGCAGTTAAGTGCTGCGCTGTGGAGCTGTCAGCAGTGGTGATGCGAGTTCGACGCCCAGCGGGGAGATTGCCACATGGCGTGGTAGACCTCTCCTGCCACACTCGCTGCTCCTCTCAGCAGTATATTTCTGCCTGTTCTGCTCCCCACTCTGTCTCTGGTGAACACTCTCACTGCCCCATGCCTCTGGCCTGTACCCCAGCTTGTATGCATAAATAAATAAATCTTCAAAAAAAAAGAGAGATGGAAGGCGGTGATAATGGAAATGGCATGGGGTGCAAGAGATGAAGTTAGTGGACATAGACTCTTATGAGGTGTTCTACTGTTAGGGGAGAAAATAGTGGGCTATTCACTGATGGGGGTATGCTGGTCAGGGAACTTCTTATTTTCACACTGGGGTTGATTTGGCATGTTTTTATGTGCTCACAGATTGAGTCAGCATGTACTGAATGCTTTCTCTTCCAGATGTGGTTCTATGGACCCCGTTCTTGTTTTGCATGACTTTTAAGAACATTGTTCTCTTCACTTTTAAGTGGCTGCTTTCTATGAGGAAGAGGGTGTTCAAGGAAATTGAGGGTAAGAGTGGGTCAGGAAGGAGGAGGAGATGGCAGAGGGGAGATATCTTAGCCTGTCTGAATAGTCTTCCCCTGCTTTGTCGATGACACAGGGTGGGAGGATATGCAGGGTGAGTCTACCTCAGGTCCTGGCTGAACTGGGAGAAGCATCACCCGGAGCCTGCTGAGAGGGGAGAAAGGGAGTGGGCTGAGGCAGAAAGTGTGCCCTTCAGTGGTGATTCAGGTTGTCTCTGGGGATGAGGTGAGCCTCAGGCCAACCCCTCACCATGGCTATTTCTGCCAGCCTGTAGGCTGTGGGGAAGACTGGGAGGGCCAGAACTAGCAGTCAGGAGGGGCATCCCTGCCTTTGGACAAGATCCCACTTGGATCTGGCTTTTTTTCTCCTTTGGAGGCTGCTTGGGAGGGTGGATGTGGATTCTGACAGATGTGGGTGTGAATCTGGTTCCACGATATTTTCCAGGGAGACTAAGCTGAACAACGTGTCCCAGTTTATGGACATTTCCCATATTGAATTTTGAAATTCTCACATCCTGGGAAATCTGTCCCCCCAACCTGCAATGAGAGTCCAGGGCAAGGAATGATCATCCATCTGTGACAGTCAAGGTGGCAGAGTGGGAAAGAGCCTGGCAGCAATCGTGGCTTCACTGCTTACTAGTTGTGGGACCTAGGGAAGTAGGTTAACCTCTCTGTACCTCAGTGGATCTGTCTGTAAAATGGGGATTATTATAGCTCCTATTTTACAGGGTTGTGAAGATTATACATAGGGATTTTAAGCTGCCTGATTATAGAAAGTACTCAATAGCTGACAGTATTAAGCTATTATTTATAACTTCAGTACCAAAAGTAGGTACCTGTGTAGCCAGCAAATGTTTGTGTGTATATGTGTGTATGTATATGTGTATCTACTGAATTTGTGAATGAATGAGTGAATGAATGAGTGACTTTGATAAGAGTGAATGTAATTGCTACAGATAGTCAGAGGAGAGGCTGATTCTATTTAGTGGAAATTAGAGACAGCTTCACAGAAGGGGTAATGCATGAACTGGCTATTATAGGTCAAGTAAGAGTTTTCCAGTTAAACAAGGGCAAGGAAAGTATCCATAGCAGAAGGAATAGCCTGTGCAAAGTGCAGAGGAGTGAGAATTAATGATGGAGTTGCTTTCCCTTTACCCGAGGCACAAGCTGGCTTAGACACAGCTCAGTTACTCCGTTGTCAAAAGAACTAGATTTCACAAGCTTATTTTCCTGGGAGATTTTTCTACACACATGGTTGTAAATTCTCTACCCTCTTCCCAGGTTATACTTTTCAATTTTCTACCCCAGCATCCAGTTCAGTGCCTAACATATCGTAAGTGCTCAGTGAATATTTGTTGCTAGTCAGTTCCGTCTCTGTTGCTGTGTTAAATTCCTTAGGTACTATGCTCATGGAATCTTGACTATTTCTATCTCCCATTTTAAAGATGAGAAAATTGAGTTGTGAAATGAAAGACGTGCTTGAGTCAGGTCCAAGAGCTGGTGAGGGAAAGAACTGGCATTCAAGACCAGTAATATCTGCCTCCAGAGTGAGATTTTGGCTGCTCCCTTACATATTTCTTTAACTCTTGGCAAATGGTACCTCTGGCTCCAGTTCTAAGAACGGGAGGTGGGTTGAACTCTAGAATCTCTGCTTCTCCTCTGGTGAGGAGGTAACTCAGTTCCATTGAACTTAATAAACAAGCCATCGTTTCCACCGTACACGGTGCAGAGATCAGACAGGTGAACTACAGAGTCAGGCAGCCAGGTTCACATCTGAGCTCAACTCTGGGCTTCTCAGCAGTGTGATCCTGGGCAAGTCGTGGCTCGTCTATGACCTTGATGTCCTGCCCTGTAAAATGAGGAATTAAGGAGGTACCCCAGCTCAGGCTCATGGAACAGTGCAGGCACGTGGTGAGTGCTCAGTGATTGCTAGCTGCTAGTGTAGTTATTTTATTACTGAGTCCCAGGCCCTGTGGGGCCATCAAGCAGTGGGGACACAGAGCAGCATAACCTGTGACCCTGCCCTTGAGGAGCTCAAAGGACAAAGGAGAGGAAACATAAACAGCTCAGAGGAGCAGGGGGCCTTTGGGGGGTACTGGCATGCAAATTTTACTTAGTCTACTAGAGTAGGAGACAACATGTGGGGCAGGAGGTAAGAGTGGAGAAAAGTTACTGAAGATCAGGTTCCGGGAACTCATATGAGCAAAGAAGGCAGAACTCCAAATAGGAGGACCAATTCTCTCAGTCCTGGGCAAACTGGGACAGCTCATCACTCTGATGTAGATTTTTAGTGGCGGTACCGATGCCGTGAAATACCTCATGTTGAGCGCCATATGATGTAGATTTTTTAAAAAAAGATTTATTTATTTATGCATACAAGCTGGGGTACAGGTCAGAGGCGTGGGGCTGTGAGAGGGTTCACCAGAGAGAGTGGGGAGCAGAACAGGCAGGTGGACAGAAATACACTGCTGAGAGGAGCAGCGGGCTCGGCAGGAGAGGTCTGCCGTGCCATGTGGGAATCTCCCCGGTGGGGCTTCGAACTCGCGCTGCCACTGCCAACAGCGCCACAGCGCAGCGCTTAACCGCTGTGCCACCAGGGAGGCCCATATATGATGTAGAGTCGACAGAGCGTGGGGTTCTTGGGTTCACTCTAGGAAAGGTTTCACCAGAGCTCCCCTGTCAGCGGAATGCAGCGAGTTTCTCCAAGGCACAGAGTTGTCGAATATGTTTGAAGAACCAGTTTATTTAAGAAGGAGACAGGAGAGCAGAGAGCACTTGCATAGGCACAAGTGGGCAGGAAGAGCTGCCTTGAAAGGGACAGACATATTAAGAGAGGCTTGCATGTTTGCAGGCAGGCAGCCCTAAGGAGAGCTGCCCTGCTGAGGGGCAGAGTTGGTGGAAAGAGGCACTAGCATAGTCACAGGTGGGCAGACAGGAGTGAGGCTGCCGCTGCCCAGAACCAGTGCAGGCATGGCACTTATATAGTTTTCTCTTAGGGAGGGTCTTACATCCTCAAGGAGTGGCTTATCTGTTGTTAATCAGGATTAGAAAGGGGCCAGAGATTGTTTTGACACTCCTTACACACCCTATAACTTCCTATACCTATTTGAGGTGATCATGTTGATACCTCCTACCCCCACTTCCTGTGTGGGTCTAATCTCCTGATCCTGTCTCCTCCATCAACTCTAGACCTAGAGGAGACTGAAGGAGCAGCCAGAGGTAAAGGGAAGAGGGAGAACCAGGAGGGGGCTTGAACAAGAAGGGAGAGTGATCACACCGCTGCTGGGAGCCCGAGACATGAAGTCTCTGGATTTGGTGACATGGCCATTTTGGGGATCCAATGAAAGCAGTCTCTGGGAATGTGGGGCTGGAGATTTGATTGAAATGACTGAAAGAGAAGTGGGAGGTATAGACAACTCTTCTGAGAACATTGGTTGAGAAAGGGAAATGAGGTCCAGGGCATTCCTCTTTGCTTTTTTTTTTTTTTTTTTTTTTTTTTTTTTTTTTTTTTTTTTTTTTTTTTTTTT
>PVIJ01000953.1:0-129873 GCA_004024925.1 Scalopus aquaticus | reverse complement strand
GGGAAGATATGACCAGGAACGGGAGTGGGAGGTTGGGGAGGGGTTATTGACTGATATGTGACAAGGGACCCCAGAAACTGAAACTGATCAGTGGAATGCCTTGCTGAAAAGATTGAAACCATGGCTTGATTTCAATCACAATACCGAGTCATCAAGCCGATGAGAAGTGCCTGGGGGGCAGGCTCACCATCCCTGATGCTATATAGATGACAGCGCATTTTCTAGTCACTCCTTCCTTTTCTTTCTGTCTTCCTTCCTCTTACCGCTGATGCTATATGGTTATTCTATCAACAGAAAGGCCAAGATCTTGCTCATTGGCAGCACCCTGCATCCTACAGCTTGCTCCATGACTCCCATGTTTCAGTGAGGTGCTGTCAATGCAACAGAAGAGATGGGATGTGGGAAGGAGTGGAAAAGCTCAGGGGTGGGTACTGACCTTGGAGATGGGCACACAGCTCCATGGTGAGGAGAGAGAAGTAGGAGGATAAGGAGACAGCGGGGAGTGGGTTTAGGGAGATGCCAATCTGAAATCCTCTGTTTTCTTTATGAATATCAAAACTAGTTCAGCTCCAGAAAGAAGGGGAAAGGTGCTGGGATAAGGGTAAGGCTGAAGGAGGAAAGGCCGCCTAGGGTTAAGGAGCTGAAAAGAACAATGAAGTCTCCATTGTGAAGAGAGGGAAGCAAGCTGGCTGGAGAGAAGAATAGCCCTGTGGGCAGTGGAGGGTCACCCAGTGTGGCTGGGCATGGGGACTCCCGAGACTCTCTGCCCAGCTGACTGAGCTTCTTCAGCGGAGCTCAGCTATTTGGGACAGGAGCAAAGAGGTGAGGGGTGGCCTCATCTCAACTTGTGGCACAGCCAGCTCAGGGTGAGAGTAGCGGGGGGGTGGAAGGGGAGAGAGTTTAGTGGTGACAGTGACGGGCTCCTGTCGGTCTGGGCTGCAGGAACCCAGGTAGGCGAGGGAAAGAGAGAGACCCAGGCCCATTGGATGCATTTGAGAACTGTCCCAGCAGGAGTATGAGAGAACCTGAACAGAAGGTTGCAGCTGGAGAATGGAACCTTTAAATTTTTAAATTTTTAAAAAAAGATTTATTTATTTATGCATACAAGAACTGGGGTGAGGGCCAGAGGTGTGGGGCTGTGAGAGGGTTCACCAGAGACAGAGTGGGGAGCAGAACAGGAAGATTGACTGAAGTACACTGCTGAGGGGAGCAGCAGGAGAGGCAAGAGAGGTCTGCTGCACCATGTGGGAAGCTCCCTGGCCGGGGATCAAACTCATGCTTCAGTGGCTGCGGATAGCTTCATAGGCTGAGACTTAATCTGTTGGGCCAGCAGGGAGGCCCCAGCATTTAAATTTTTGCATGACAGTTTATGACAACTGATTTGCAGTAGAGGAGGCAGGATTGGTGGCAGGGGAAGCCCAAGGACAGAGAGGCCAAAGAGTAGGTTGGGATGGGCAAAGGGGTGTCCAAGTGACCCAGGGCAATGGCCAAGTGATGGAGTCCTCAGTGAATGAGGAGGGACCAAGACCCTGACTGAATGAGAGGCTAGACCATGGTTGGGGGTAGGGGTGAAGTGTAATCAGTAGGTCTGAACCCCAAAGGAGGAGGGGTGTTTGGAAGAGCAGTCAACATTAGAAAGTGGTCATGTGGGAGCAAGGGGGTGTGACCTCTACCTTCTTTCTCTGAGGCATAAAAGGAAACCCAGCTTTCCCTTGGGAGAGCAAGACGGATATCTCCAAGGGAGAGGCAGCTCTGATGGAGAGATGGAGGAGGATCCAAGAAGAGGAGGAAGCTGTGTGTGTGAGAGAGTGCTGTTTGTGGAGTTGGAGTTCTGGAGGGTGCCGTGAGAAGGTTCTGGAAGATGGGAAGCAGGGCCCCTGGGAAAGACCACCAAGACTGTGGGGATGACAATTTGAGGTGATGCTGTCTGTCATCCTTCAGAGATGTGAGGCCTTGCCCTGAGTCCTTGAAGTGATTTGGAGAAAGGTAGATACCTGGGCTCGGTAGGATTCAAGCCTGGAGTGACCTGAAACTATAGGTGGAGGGTTCTTTATGCCACCTTCTGGGGTGGGGACCAAGTCTTCAGGCTGGGCCTCCAAGACTATCCCCTCCCATCCTATGACCCCTGGGTCAGAGTCCTGTCTCCTTAGGAAGTGGGAGTTTGTGGCTGCTTGAGCCAGCTGCTGGGTGGGGAGGAGGCCCCTGAATGACCGACTCTTTCACACCCCAAGGAAAAACAAGCCCATCTGCAAAAACCCAGAGGTGTGAGGTGGGGGCTTGGCAAACAGAGGCTGTGAGGGAGGAGACTTGGGTCAGTCTTCCCGCTGAGACAGTGTGGGAAGGCTGGCCAGCCCTGGCCTGGGATCCAGACCCCCTCCCTCCGTGGGGCCTCAGGCAGGGCCTCCAGGGAGCAGTATGGGGCTGGGAAGGACTTGGAAGCAGCTGGACTGGCAGCCGCTGTGGGGGACCCTTTGCAGTTCAGGGGGCTGAGAATGAGCACTGCGCAAGGAGCCAGGGGGTTCCTGTCACCATGTCCTCTAGACTTCCGAGTGCCCTGGGGCTATCTCGAGGTCCCCTATTTCTGGCCTCAGTTTCCCTGGCTGTTCAGTGGAGGGTATTGGTGGCCTAGGTTGCTCTCTCCAGCTGGTGAGGGTGTTTAGGCCCTCCCAATCTGGGCGCAAGAGCCCAGGCACAGGACCTAGTGCCCGCCTGCTCTGGGCATTGGGAGCAGCTCGAGTTCCATTCCTGAATATCAATGAGCAGGCCCAGGAATGTCTGCCGCACAGCTGGCCGCGGGCAGGCGGGCGGGGCGGGAAGGGAGGAAATGGCCCGGCCAGACCCTCCCAGACCCACCTGTCCGGGCCACAGCAGCAAAACTTGCCGCCAGGCAAGGCAGCCACGGGCGGGTGGGACAGATCTTCTGAAGCATGCACTCTGTGCCCACACACCTTTAAGTCTCAAACTCCAGAGTCAAAAGTTGTCAGTCCCGTGACTGGCCCACTTTCCCAAGAGGCAGAGCTAGCTAGGATTCAGCCCCAGGCCTCTTTAGCTCCAAACCTGTGATATTTGCACTCTGTTACCCCCAGAAAAGGGGGGGGGGCACCACACATTTGGACAGCTCAGGGATGACAGTCATTCGTTTTCAGAAAGATCTATGTGCCGGGCTGGTGCTGGGTGCTTTGGAGGCAGCTGTGAGCAGGCCAAGGAGGTTTTAGGGACCAGAGAGAGAAGGATTAACCTGATGTGATGGTTGTCACATCATCATCCCCAGCCTCCTCTGGGGGTCATCTGCACAAGTGCAAATGCTGCATTCCCCTGCAGCAACTCCTCCAAATTAGCATAAAAAAAATCGCATCTCAAGATTGACCCCAGCAACTGCAGGAAAGATTAAGCCTTCAAAGAATCAGGACACCAATGATTCACTCTGGGACTGGTGCAGGGAAAGGACAAATATTAAAATGACTCAAGAAGGTTCTGTTGCATGGAGCTCATAGGCCAACACAGGAAAAAACCCCACCACCAGGCCACCATGGAGAAGAGAGCTGGGACAGAGAGATGGGAGGGGCTAGTTCAAGGGAAGACTCAGTAGTGAGGACAACAGAAACGCGTGTGGTAGGAGTGGCAATTCTTCAAGGGAGAACATGAGGATCCTAGGCAGAAGCACAGGATTTGCAAAGGCCTTGCAGTGGGCTATGGCATTGCTGGAATGGTGACAGGTCCATGTGACTGGGACGTATGTCGCCTAGAGGAAGGGAAGGGGTGGGCAGCCAAGAGGATGCTTTGCTTGACCGAGGAACATTCCAGCTTAATTCCCTGGCCTAGAAAACCGTTTGAGATCTGTTGAATCAAGTCTGGTAAGCTGATCAGGGCTGTCCATGAAGCACGATGATGTTTCAAGGCTGACGGCTGCCCCTCTATGGTCACCAGGGCTGTGTCTGGGCCACAAGCACTGCCATCCACAGTGAAGAGTGGTAATTTTCCCATGGCAAAGGCCCAAGGAGCTGCTGAGGCCTACTTGTTTATTGGGAAAATAGCCCACCTTAGCCCTCCACAGCCTTTGAAGTCTTTCCTACCCAGACCAAAATCAACCCCAGGACCCAAAGCTGGGCACGATTAACAAGTGTCTTCCCCTTTCTGTGCCTCACTTTCCCTTGGGCTCAGGGACCAACATTCTCATTCTGATGTCTCAAAGAGAGGTGGAGTTGGGTAGCTCTATAAAAGGTGACTGAAGAACTACATTTGACTAGCCTTGGTCCCAGCCTACCACAGGGAGGCTGGGAGCTTGCAGTGGGTCACTGTAGGCACAGATTTTGGGGGAGGCCACAGAGTTTGCAACTAGCATCTGAACATCTATGAAGTTTTAAGGCCTAGGATGAGGGGTAGAGGCAGAATTGCTACCTTGGTTATTCAGGGAGACAAATATTCATATCCCACCCATCCATCATCCGTCCATCCATCATCCACCCACCCATCATCCATCTATCCACTCAATAACTAATTATGGAGCACAGGCACATTCTAAATGTGTGATCAATAATGGGCATTGTGAAGAATTAAAAAATAGCACAAATGGGACCCCCTGGTGGTGCAGTGATTAAGCACTGCTCTGTGGAGCTGTCAGCGAGTTCGACGCCCAGCTGGGGAGATTCCCACATGGTGTGGCAGACCTCGCCTGCCTCTCCCACTGCTCCCCTCAGCAGTGTATTTCCGTCGATCTGCCTGTTCTGCTCCCCACTCTGTCTCTGGTGAATCCTCTAGCTGCTGCCCCACGCCTCTGGCATGTACCCCAGCTTGTATGCATAAATAAATAAATCTTTAAAACAATAGCACAAATGCTAGAAGGTTCTCAGTCTGGAAGTAGGTCCAATCATTCCACTCAGCACTTAAGAAACTCCGTTCTTCCTGTGTGTGCCTAGGGGGCCACTTCATCCCTGTGAGCCACAGTTTCTTGCTTTGTGTAGTGGAGTCTCATGAGCACCACCTGCTATGCTTGTGAGTTTCATAAGGGGTTGGACTGAGAATACCTGGCATGGCACAGAGGACTCTGTGAGAGAGCGATCACTGGTATTTGTCACAACAAGGCTCCAGCTAAGATGGCAGTAGAATGCCCTGGGAGTAGAAGAAAGGCAGTGAAAGGAGGCAGAGGGGGCTGTGTCCTAGCCATGCCACAGCAGGCCAGTTTTCATTTGTAAATTATGATAATAACTTTCAACTTGCAGTGTTGGGGTGAAGATGAAAGAAATACCAGAGGCAATTTGACATATTATTTCAGAGGCACAAGCTGAATGTGAGCCTCCTTCCACTTCCCCTTCTCGAGACAAGGCCTGGGGACATCGGGACCAGAGATCAGAAAGCATCTCCAGAGGGCCTGGGAGTACCTGTGTTTATCCCCAAGCCTGTGCAGAGTGCTTGGGACAAGTGATGGTCAGGACAGAAGAAATCCCTGCTCTCATGGGGCCCCTAGGCTGGGGGTGGGGCAGGACAAAAAAATACCAAATACACAGCGCAGTTATGTGCTCTGAAGGAAAGCACCAGGGAGCTTTGTAGAAGCAGCAACTCAAGGGGCTACTCGAGATGGAGAAGTCAGGGAGAGTCTCTTATAGGAGGTGGTCTTTGAGTGGTGAACTGAAGAGCAAGAAAGAACCAGCTGTTCAAAAGTTGGGCAGAGGGTCTAGCAGAGGTAAAGGTCCTGGGGTTGCAAAGACTCTAGAGGTTTGAGAAGGCCACAGAAGCCATGCTGGCAGGGGTGCTGGTGGTGGTGTTTCATGTATGATGGGAAAAGTATATTCAATT
The DNA here is from genome assembly GCA_004024925.1 of Scalopus aquaticus. Taxonomy (NCBI): domain Eukaryota; kingdom Metazoa; phylum Chordata; class Mammalia; order Eulipotyphla; family Talpidae; genus Scalopus; species Scalopus aquaticus. Next base: position 124,080 of record PVIJ01000953.1, on the reverse strand, counting down.
GTCAGCTACGGGCCAAATCAGACAGGCAAATTAATTTAAGCAGATGGTGGTGACTCGTATTTCCCAACTGAGGAAACTGAGGACTCAGAGAGGTTAAGCCACCTGCCCAAAGTCAAGTTGGCCAGAGATGGAGCCCAGCTGGGTCTCCAGCGTTCAAGCCGGTTGGGAGGCAAGGGGCAAAGCCCTCAGGTGTTCTGAGGTCCCCTCCCCCACCTCATGAGGGATGAGGGCAGGAGGGGCCCTGCCTGGGAGAGAGAACAGAGTGTTTGTGGGAGAGTCAGAAGAGGCAGCAGCCTAAACACACGACAGACCCCGGGCAGCCCCGGCTGCCAGCACAACTGCTTGTGTGCATGCCAAAGAGCCAGATGCCGCTTCTGGAAAAAATATCTTCCTGGCTTGGCACTCCCTGGCCCGCCTGCCTGCCATGCAAGGGGAAGAGGGGGCTGCCCAGTATGGGTCAGCCGCTTCGCACCCCAGAACAGCACTGCTGTGCCTTTGAAGCCAGGGCAGGAACAGGGAAGGGAGGGGGCAGGGAGGATGCAAGCAAAATATTTTTGCTAAAAATATTCTGGTCCAGGAGAAGATCTTTTTTCTTTTTTTCCCCTACTCTTGCTGGAAAACCAAGTCTTATTAAAACAACACCAGAATATTTCATGTTGATATCAATTAGGCAAAGGAGAAGGAATCTTGAATTTTCCTCCCTGCCAGTTTCACATAAAAGGAATATTCTCCCAGAGGCCAAAGGATGAAGGTTTTTCTTTTTTTTTTTTACTTTTCTGCAAAAAATTTCTGAGATGTGGATGGAAAGTTCCTTATGTCTGAGAGCTTCCTAAGAATTTGGGGCTATGGACCCTGAGCCAAATGCTCCCCCTAAGCCAGTTGGACCTGGGCAGGTGGCTGACCCTTTGAACCTGTCAGGAAGGGCTGCAGCCAGGCCTGCCCTGCACGGAGACCTGACCTATATATTCCACAATGCTCCTGACCAGCTGACCATGGAACCAACAGCGAGGAGATGGGAAGGTATGGGCAGAGCACTTGGTCTCTGCTTCTGGGCGCCCCCATGCAAGCTTCTCAGGCAGTTTTGAGACAGGGAGTCCACACTGAGGTAGCAGGCCTGGCTGTGGCCCTCTGCCTGGTTTAGGCCTTTTATATCCAGGATGACCAGCACCATCTCTGCATATCTCTTATGCACCAGACATTTGAAACTGTAGTTTGCTATACTGTCTCCTTAGTCCTCACAATGATCACAAGAGAGAAATGTATTAGCTGTAATGACCCCGGGAGAACTGGAGTGAAATGTCACACAGCTGGTAAGCTGCAGGGGTAAGATGTGAACCCAGGTCCTTCTAATCCTAAAAGCTGTGCTCTGTCCTCTCTTATGACTCACTTCTTGATGACCCATTGGTTTCAGAGGTTGGTCTCCCATTGAGCATCTGGCAAGAAAGCCAGTCTCTCCTGTGTTTGATATTATCACAGTCCTCCATCAGAGCTCTGGGAATAAGCCGTTTAGCAATTTTTTCTCTCCTAAGTTTTTTGAGAAGTTTCTTTTTATGTACTCCTTCATTATTAAAGAAATGCTTCATTCAAACATCCATCCATCCATCCATCCATCCATCCATCCATCCATCCATCCATCCATCCATCATTGTTATCTATCTAATCCTCCCTTCCTTCCTCACCCACTCATCCACCTTTCATTCTCCAGCCATCGAGTTACCTGCCTCCACTTAGCTATTTATCAATCCATTCATCCATCTATCTGATCATCTCACCCATGATCCATCCATCCATCCTTCTGTGCACCTACATACTCACTCTTCTATCTACCAACCCACCTTTCTTTCATCCATTCACCTATCCATGCATCCATCCATCCCTCCTTCTACCCACACATTCATCCACTCATCCAGCTTACATTTGCTAAGTGCCAGGTACCAGAGGTATGTGTGACTAGAGCACAGCTTCTGCTCAAGTCCCATTCAGATTCATCAAATATTGGAGGTTGTCCGTAATCTTAGAAAGTATCTAATTCCACTCTCCTGGCTATGTAATCCAGATGAGAGGGAGTTATCTTTATTTTTCAGACGCGGAAGCTGAAGTCCAGGGAAAGCAACAAGACTTACTGCAAAGTTGTGCTCGGAAGTAGAAGGACTGAGTCTTGAAGGCGAAACAGACCTGAGTTCCAGTCTTGGTTCTTTGCCTGCTGCCTGACTTTGTGCCAGTCATTGCAAGTCTGAGTGAAGGGAGAGCACAAAATGAAGTCAGAGGGGGGTTCCTGGCCCAGGAGGGCTTTCTAAGCTATTGTTAGGAATTCCGGCTTCTACTCTGAGTAAGAGGGCATCATGGCAGGGTTTTAAACAGAGGAGAAACACAATCTGACATAAGTGTTAAAAGAATCACTCTGGCTCTCGCGTAGTGAATAGTGTCAGGAGGTACGGGGACAAGAGAGGATGTCTGCTTAGGAAGCTATTGCAATAATCCAGGCAAGAGGTGACGGTGGTTTGGACCAGGATGATAGTAGCCAATGTGAAGTGTGGGAGGGTGAGAGGTTTCAAGGATGACTTCATAGCACAACAATGGGAAGGATGGAATTGGCATCACACACATGGGGAAGGTTGTGGGTGGAGTTGGTTTTGGGGTGGGAGGTCAAGAGTTCATGTTTGGATGTGTTGAGTCTGAAGGTCTTATACATCTAAGCGGTGATGTTGAGTAGGCAGTTGGATATGCAGCCTGGGGTCAGGAGCAGGTCTGGGTTGGAGGTACCAGCCCAGGAGACACTTGTGGCATGAATGCATTCATAGCCTTGAGCCCAGAAGCATCCCTCGCGAGTGGAGACAAGTGAGTGGAGACAGAGAAGAGAAGAAAGCCAAGACCTGAGCTTCAGGTCCTTCGTCACTATATTTTACTAGTATATAGTAAACCCTCAGCATACAGATGAGAAAAAAATGTGATTGTTTCCCTCACAGAGGGTGGGTTCTAGAGAGGGCAACAGATATGAAAAGAATAGTCAGTTTGCTAGGCCGACAGGCTTTTGGAGAGGGTCAGCCCAAGGACTGTGGGAGTCTAGAGGTGGCACCCCCAAAGCTGGCCTGGTCCAGTTCTACTCTGACAGATGTTGCCCAACCTGGCCCTGATGGCTGTTATCACCCCCTGAACTAATGCTGTTTCACACAAGGTTGAAGAGAGAGGTGTGTGGGACCCCAACCCGAGTTCGGAAGATCATGCAGTTGTTCCCATAGATAAGTTCTATTAACATTCCCATTGAAAGGATGAGGCTCAGAATAGGGGAAGCCTGGGCCACAGGTTTGACTTTCAATATCACACATTTAACACAAGAAAGAGCGGGGAGGTGCAGACAGAGGCTGAGAAAGGGGGCTCTGGATCTTCACATTACAATTTGGGGCTCTCTCCCAAGAGGGTGCTCCAGGGCCTACTGGAGTCCAGACACAGATGTTTGCAGGGGCCAGCCAGGGGACATCCATGAGGGATGTGGGCTGGGGGCCGGGAGTCGACAACACCAGCCTAGTCTGAGGGGCAGCCACTCCTCAGCCCGGCGGAAAGGTGGGCCCAGCATTGCCAGATCTGGTTTCTAAAAAGAAGCTGGAAATCTGGATTTTTATGTGAAATTTCCCACTTTTTAAAGCAGCATTGGGTCCAAACTAAACATGTCTGCCTGTTGAGTTGACCTCATGGGCTACCAGTTCCAGCTTGGCCTTTTGGTTAAAAGCAAGAGTTTTAGGACAACATAGGCCTAGGTTCGAATCTCCAGCTCCTCCCTTATTGGCTGTGTGCTCTTGGGCAAGTGAATTCATCTCTATGGGCCTCAGCTTTCTCTTCTGTCAATCACTCCCAAGTTTCAGGGTTGTGGAGGCTCATGGGAGGTGACAATACATGCACATCCCATAGCCTAGTGCCAGACACCTCACATGAGTTCATGAATGGTGGAGAGGAGGTGGTCTTTGTGTTGGGGTGGGTAGGAGATTGATATTGTCTGTATCTGTGGCCTGAATGTGCTGGAGATCCCAGCAGTGGGGTCCCTCTCAGGCTTGCACTCCAGGTCAGCCCTTCATTCCCTTACCCATCTTCAGGCATTCCCTGAGGGCCACTTACGGCTCTCCTAGACAGCAGCAGCTTCTGAGCCTTCCTCACCAGCCTGGCATCCCCCTCATGCCACTTCTCTGCAGAACAGGAGAGCGGTGGGGATGTCTGGATTCCTGAGGGGATGTTTTCCACATTTCTGGAAACCCACTGTGGTTTGGTTTTCCGTGGTAAAGGCCTTGGCAGGGCCTCTGAGCAGTGGAGCAGCCGGTGTCAGGGAGGGGCCTGAGTTAAGGAGACATGCATTGAGCACCTACTGTGTACTAGGCCCTGGGGATTCACAGATGCTTAAAACAGTCCCAACCCTCCAAGAACCTCATTATCTTGTTATGGATACAGACTGGAAACATGAGAAGTTAAAAACAGATCTTAAAACCAAAGTCCTTGTCACTCAAGCCAGGAACCCATCTGCCCCTGGCTTGCTCCTCCTCCTTATCCAGCAGATGCTAGGTTCTGCTGATTGGCCCTCTCAGCCCTCTGACTCTTGGTCCTGTTCCTTTCGTGGCCAAGGCCTTAATTTGGGTCACCATCCTCCCTCCCCTGGGTGTTGGCAGCCTCCTCCTCCCAGATTCCCTGCCTCCAGTCAGCCCTCCTTCTCCACATGGTCGAAGGAAAGGGCTTTATAAAACTAAGGCTGCTCATGCAATTTCCCTATTGAAGGCCCTCAGTGACCTCATGCTCAAGTTCAAACTCCGTACATTGGTTCTGCCCTGGCCAGCTTCATCTCGTACTACTTTTCCCTCCACCTCCGTGTGCCAGCTATGCCAGATGTCTCGAACATAGGAGAGCTTTCTGCTCTCTTCCTCAACTCTGGGTCCTTGCACACATGGTTTTCTCTCCTAGACTATGTTTCCACCCTCACAGTGATCAAGTGAGCACCTAGTCATTCTTAAGGCTCAGATAAATGTCACCTCCTCCAGGAAGTCTTCCCTATCTCCACGTTGGATTAGGTGTTTTTGTTTTGTGTCACCAGTGTTCTGTGTATGGTGATACTATTACCAGTGCTAATGTCAATGTCAATGCTAATGCCAATACAGACTAATACATATAGCACATGCTTCTATAGCTCTTGTATGTGCCAAGCATTGTTCTAAGTGCTCAATACATGTTAGTTTATCTTTACCTGTTAAATACCCTCTAAAACAGGGACTCTTATTGTCTACCTTTATAACTGAGAATATTGAGGTGCAGAGAGGTGGAACAACTTATCCAAGGTCATGTGGGTAGTTAATGGTGAAGCTGGGCTTTGTTATGGTTCACATGTCAGTCTGTGTGGTAAAGACCTGTTTGGTCCGTATCTTTCCCCATACTGTAAACACCAGGGAGATGAGACCCACTGCTGTTTTGTCTAGGTTTATGTCTCCCTCACCCAACATAGCTCCTGGTACACAGTAGGTGTTCAATAAATGCCTATTGATCCAAGTAAGGCATGTTAGACATGTAGAATAGCCTGAGTGTAGGGAGTGGAAGCTTCTTTCAGACTCTTCCTATGATAGTGTAGGGTACAGGCTATTTATCTAAACTAATTCATCTAAGGCAAGTAAAGAAGATTTCATAAAACCTACACCCTCAATATTTACTGTCTTATTATTGGTGAATTAAGATGATGTGTGTGAAGCATCAGCAGAGAGGGAGTGTGGTTCTGGAGACCACCAGGGAGATGGATGTTTTTCCCATTTCACAGCTGAGAAGACTGAGCCTTCAGGGAGTGATGAAGTCATTTGTGGAGTAAATCCAGCCAGTAAGTAAAGGAGTGGAGATTTAAACTCTAAAAGCTTTCTTCTCTTTTCCCTGGAACAATAGGCTCTATTAACCTATCACCCAATTTGCAAAGTATATGCCAATTTACATTTCTTTTGAGATCGAAAACATTTCAACCCCTTTGAGATTTTTTTAAAAAAATCAGCTTTTTCAGGTGTCCCCTTCTAGTTTTCCCACTTTTAAACATTTCTCGAATTTTTTCTTTTAAAACCAGAACAGGACCTCTCTGGAGGTGCAGGAGTTAAAGTATCAGTGCTATGAAGTATCTACAGCCACTGCAGCATGAGTTAGATCCCCGGCCAGCAAGCTGACCCACATGGCGCAGCAGACCTCTCCTGTCTTGCCCGCTGCTCCCCTCAGCAGTGTATTTCAGTAGATCCGTCTGTTCTGCTCTCCACTCTGTCTCTGATGAATTCACTTACTGCCACACCACTCCCCCCGCCCCCTCTGGCCTACACCCAGTTCTTGTGTGCACAAATAAATAAAATAAATCTTTAAATTAATTAATTAATTAATTAAAAAACAGGTCAGGAAGGGACATCTCTATCTCATTTTTACATTTTTGTATCAGGTTGGCAGTGCTTTGTATATTTTTCATTACATTTATCCTCTCATGTATCCTTACCTTCTTTTTCTTTGCCTTGTTGAGATTTTATACCATGTAAGCGTGTTAAGCGTATTGGTCCAAAATCACTTCGTTCTAAGGGAGTAAGGCAGAGGCCTGAGGCCACTTCAGGGGAAGGAAGACACAATGGCATAGCTGTGTTACAAGTCTGCTTCTCTTCGTCGCACTTTCTAATTTATGATATAAAAATTGCAGATTAATTGATACATATCTTTCACTTGTCAAATAAGTTTATTTTTTTCACCATAAATTGTTAAAGAACCCTTGGATATAAAGTGAATATGAAGAAAATTCCCAAATCACTGCTGACTCCAATCACCTTCCACCAGTTTTCACATGTTAAGTGATTTCTTGGTTGTCTGTTTTTGCATTTATTTTTAATTTTATAAAGCTTAGCATCTACTCTATAGGATAAGCATATTTATTCCTGATGTTTCTTCACTTCAGAAATGTGATACACATTTTATGTGTTAGTTTATCTTTAATACAAGTTTGTAAACATCACTGTAAATGTTTATAGTTCTGTTTTAAGTGAATATCATCATCTACCTAAGCATCCCAATATTATTCAAGATTTAAGTTGTTTTAACTTTTAAACTATTACGAATAATTAAATTAAAGGAGTGTGTGTGTGTGTCTCTATGTACTAAAGGATTACTTCCCTAGTATACATGTTCAGAAATGGAATTACTGGGTCAAAGTTCTTAAATATTCTTAAAATCTAATGTACAAATTATTTCTGTAATAGGTCTAAATTCAGTGTCCCTGTGCATGGTTGAGAATGCCTCTATTACTGCCCTCACCATCATGGAATCTTATATTCATTTGACCTTTAATACCATTGTTATCTTAACAATAGACATCTTGTCTTAATTTGCATTTTTTGATTTCTTGTACAGTTGAATTCCCTCTCTTCTTTTTTTAAAAAATAAGTTATATGCAGATTTTCTTGGCCCTTGGTCATTTTTGGTTGAATTTTTTTTCAAATTTTGGGATTTGTGATCTTCATTTGGGTCTTTTTTTTTTCTTTCTAGAATGCAAGTAAATTACATTTTATTTTCCTGCTGTCATTTCTTAACGCATCTAAGCTTAAACTGCCCTTGTCTTTTGGAGGCTGGCTGGAGTTCCATTGTTCCCCTAGAGCAAATATCTACACTAACCCTTAACTGAGGCTAGTTAGGATCCTTCCCAGAACTACAAGGCTGGGAGACACCCCCCTCACTCTCTTTCCTGATCTTGGTTTCCCACATCTGATGGAGGGAACTTTCTAACAAATGCCACAGCCCATCAGCGTCACGGCTGTGTAACTTTTTGGGAGACTCTTGGATGTCTAAATCAGGTATTTTCCTTCAATATGGACCACACATTGGTCTCAAATGGTGTAAAAAGGCTTAGCACAGGGGTGGGGGCATCTGCCACTGACCCTTTTGCTTGGGAGGATAGATATCCTTTCTTCCCTCCTTTTCTTCTCTCATCTCTCCTAGACTTTCTCTTCTTTTAGTGAATCTTCACTTAGCTTCTCAGGGTGTAGCACTGACTTCCTCTCAAGTAACAACTGGACACCATCATTCACAAATAGGGCACTTTTATGTCTCCAGGAAGGGAACACCAAAATCTACAGATGTAGCAGGAATCACCTCCAGCTGTTCTAGTGCTTTTTTAATCAATAAGACCAGGTGTCACCTCTTGTTCAGCAGTGACCAGATATCTCAGCGTCCTGATATAAGACACAGGTATGCAACTGTCTTTTGGCTTTAAAAGAAAGCCATATTTCTTTCCCTCACCTGGTTCCACCATGTGGGATTGTTCCTGCATGTTCCAGCATGCAATCTTGGGATTTTCAGTCTTTACCTTCATTCTAATGCCTTTAACCTTCAACCCTGCTGAAATGTTAGGTGATCTTATAGTTTATTCTGTCCAATCATCTGAAATGGAAGGTACTTGACTGGTTATGATATGTCTAAATAGCAATATCATGTGGTTCAACTTAGACTTTCACAAATTATACAAACAATCCAGAAGCATCATAAGAAAATTAGAAAACATAAAGACAGGGAATAGATAAATATTATCACTGGTAACATTTTGTTGTGTAATCTGCTGATCATTTCCATGTGGTGAATGCTCACATACATACACACAGAGATTTTGTAGAAACTGGATCTAACTACTTAAAATGAAATGTTATAATCTAATTAGCAATAAATTGTGAGTACCTTTCCATGTCAACACACTTCTTTGCCATCATTTTTATAGCTATACAGTAGTCCTTTATGTGGTTGTACCATAACACTGGTCAACATTGAGATCGTTACTGACTTAAAAAGCACTAATCTGTAGTATCTTGGTGTACTGAACATGAATATAACCCTGAAAATTTTTTATTAGCTTTCATTTTGAAGATATTTCATATAATTCATTTTATATGTTTCACCGTGTAAACTTATCCAGTAGGACTGCAACAACATCCTAAATCAGCCTAGAATGATGTAACATTGCATCACATTGCATAATACCATCATGCACATATCATCCAAAGCTGATTGCATCATTTTCTGATGCAATGCAATACTATTGCCAGGCAGCTGCTGAAGTAAGCTGACGTCAGCAGTGTATTACATAAAACCCTGTCAGAAAGGTTGAGCATTGAAAATATTTCAGACTTTGTGCGAGACAGATTAAGCTACTGTTCATAGAACTTTATTATTTTATCCATTTAGGCACAATACAGAACGGTCATGCCTCGAAAGTGCGTTAATAAAGTGGAAAATTTCTGCTCTATTTGTGGGGAAGTGACATTTGCCAACCAGAAGAAAAGTATCACTTCTCAAATGAAGAAGGCTTCTCATGTTTACTTCAGATACAAGATTGGTGACCAAGACAAGCCTTCGGCCCCGCATATATGCTGTGCTACATGTACAACACAGCTTTTGCAGCGGTTAAATGGCAAAAGACCATCAATGCCGTTTGCAGTCCCCATGGTGTGGAGAGAGCCAAGCAACCACTTAAAAACTGTTACTTCTGCTTGGTTCCTCCTCTTTCCGGCAGAATAATGAAGCCAAAGAAGTCGAGAATAGTCTACCCAAACATTCCGTCTGCGTTGAGACCAGTTTCACATGGTGAGGGACCTCCTATTCCAGAACCTCCAGCAGAATATTCTCTTGATTCATCTGTTGAGGACAAGGGTGAGCCGACCTGTCCTTCTCCTGTTCCATCAGCATGCAGTGATCCAGATTTTCACTGTGGTGCATCATCAAGCCCACACAGACTAACACAGGAGGAACTAAATGACCTGGTTCATGATTTGGACTTATCCAAAACAAGGCAGAATTGCTAGGATCAAGACTCCAACAATGGAATCTTCTAGAAAAAGATGTCACAATTACTTGATATCGAAAGCTCCACCAGCAGTTGGAGCCTTTCTTCAGAAAGGAAAGTACTCTGGTATTCTGTTCCGATATTGAGGGCCTCATGAATGCCTTAGAAATCACTCATGACCCACAAGAATGGAGACTATTTCTAGACTCTTCGAAACTTAGTCTTAAGGTTGTGATTTTGCACAATGGAAACCGTCTTCCATCTATTCCAGTAGTACATGCTGTCCACATGAAAGAGACATACGATAACTTAAAGCAGCTACTGAATTCCATTGAGTGTAACAAGTACAGCTGGCACATCTGTGGTGATTTGAAGATAGTTGCCCTTTTAATTGGACTGCAGCAGGGATATACAAAATACATGTGTTTCTTATGTGAGTAGGATAGCCAAGCAAGTGAATTACACTACTTGCGGAAGGAATGGACACGCAGACAAAATGCAGCAGTTGGAGAGAATATCCAGCACCCAGCTCTGGTCAAGGCTCACAAAATCCTGCTACCACCCCTTCACATCAAACTAGGTTTGATGAAGAATTTCATGAAAGCCATGGACCGGACCTCGCCAGCTTTCTGATACCTGCATGAAAAATTTCCTCGACTCAGTGAAGCAAAGATTAAAGAGGGAGTTTTTGTGGGTCCTCAGATTTCAGAGCTCTTCAAAGATGACCGGTTCAACAGCTTGCTGCGGTGATGCGAAACAAGCATGGAATGCTTTTTGCCCAGTGTCTACAAACTTTCTTGGGAATGTTAGGGCAGAAAACTACAAAGAACTAGTAGAAGACATGGTGATGCAGTATCAGAAACTTGGCTGCAATATATCTCTAAAGATCCACTTCCTTCATTCCCATCTGGATTTCTTCCCTGAAAACTGTGGTATGGTTAGTGATGAACATGGCAAACATTTTCATTAAGGTATTGCATCAATGGAAGAAAGATACCAGGGAAAATGGTCCACTACAATGCTGGCTGACTACTGCTGGACACTCCCCAGAGATGCTCCTGAACAGCTGTACAAGAGACAAACTTAGAAATCTAAGAAGTAGTCTATACTTGATTTTTTACAGGTATTAACCTGTATTATTACTATTGGCATGCATTTCGTGATGTAAACATCCATTTATTGCAGATTACAAAAAAAAAAACTAGAGCCAAAATTAGAATTTGACTGTCATATTCATGTTGAGCACATATAAATTGATAGGAAATGACTAATTTTATTTCAGTAACATGACTTTTGTAAAAATTTTTGGACCAGTGAATTAAACATAGAGGTGAGGGGCAGGGCTTTCAAGGAAAAAGAATGTGGTCAGAGGGGTAGGGAATCAAGGTGGTGTGGGGTTACTGAAGCCAAAGGTGGAGAGACTTTGAAGATTTATATTGTCAGAGGCCCTGGTAGGATCTGGATAGATGAGAGCCTCTGACTCTGGACAGGGGGCCACTGGAATCCTTACAAAAAACTGGAAGTCATATATATTTATTCATTCACTCAATAGATATTTATTGAGCATCTGCTATGTGCCAGGTATCCTAAAGTGGACACCACAGTGAACAAGACAGACATAACTACTACTTGCAAGGGAGATTACAAACAAATGAAATCACTTCATATTGAGAAAAGTATTAGGAAGGAAAGAACAAGGACAGTGATGAAATATAAACTGGTATTGCAGCTTGGGTAGTGAATCTTAGGTAGAGTGATCAGGCATAGCCTCCTTGACAAGGGAATATTTGAGCTGAGATGTGAATGAGTCATGAGAAGAAATTTCTAAGCAGAAGGACCAACAACCACAATGGCTAAGCAGAGTCAATAAACACAGTGGTATATTAGACACCTTTTGTTCATTTCCTGCATTCAACCTGGGTTGTGTCCTCCTCTGTTGCACATAGGAAAGGAGAAATCAGATGTTACTCCTCCATCACAGGAAAGAGCCATCCATTCACTTTATTTGCTTACTCAGTCATTGACTTATTGGTACCCAATAAGTATCAGACCTTAAACATAAAAAGGAAGCAAAGTTGAGTGAAAAATAGCTCTTTTCCTACAGACCAAAGCAAGGAAGGGGAGAGGAAGCAGCTAGAGAGAAGAGGTAGCAGCTTCAGGTTCCCATAACTGGTAAGCACAAGAGATAGGATTAGAAGGAGGCATCCTGATTCCCTAACCCTAGTTTGTCCACGGTGTTTTCCTGTGACTCCTACCTCTCTATGTCAGTTCTTTGTCAATTCCAGGTTTAAGCACACAGCTTCCACCAGTCCACACCTGGAAAAAGCATTACATGTTTATATCGTCATGGGCTCTAGAATGAAGTCTGTAAATGGTTTTGGTTGTAGTTGGCTCATATTCACTGGATGTCATAAAATGGCTCGGTACAGAGAGCCATTGCCTTCGATAGTGGTTGTTAATGACTTTACTTGGGAAATATCGGAACTGTGTGTGGGTACCCCCAAACAGAAAACTGGAAGTTCTTTCTGCAAGTGTGATGAGGCCAGGTGGAGTCCTGTCCATACTTGGGGTGACCAGCACATGGCATGTAATTGATCAGTGGCAGGTTCAGGAGTGTAAATAAAGACTTCTGGGACATATATGCTCACTTGCTCTCATGGATATATGGAAAGATCCTTGGCCTGGAATATCTTGAACTGAATTTGAAACCTACTTCTGCCTCTTGACCTGGATAACCTTGGACATTTCACTTAAACTCTCAGAGCCTCTGTTTCATCTTTTGTAGAATAGGCATATGGCAGATACTATTAGCTGCCCAATAAACAGATATTCCCTCTCCTCCCATCCTCTGTTCCTTGCTAACAGACCTCTGGATTTATCATGTGACACTCTACTTACTGGAAGATACATCATATTTGGGCTAAGCCTGTGACTGCTCAAGGAACTAACTTGTGACCAAGTTCTGAACAATAGGAAGTCTGACTGGAGGTTTATATAAAACATTCTCCTTCTCTTCCTTTGCTACCTTAAATTCTCTTGTGCAGAAGTAAGATAGTTGTAGCTGAGCAATCATCTTACAGCCATGAGTTGATGAGTCTGTAAACAAAAGCATGTGCACTAGGGATGCACAGCGGAAGGATAGAAAGCTCTTGGATGACCATGCTCAACCATTTCAACTGTTTCGTCAAACTTGGGACTCAGTGTTACGTTTCTCACACCTAAAGCATTTCTAGCTGACATAAAGGTTAATGATAACTGGGGCTCCTGGGGGAATTAGATGACACTGTATGTACAGTGATTTGCTTACTGTTGCCCCCTCTTCTCTAATTCCCATTCTATGTATTGTGAGATCTTACTCAAGGTTGCAGAAAGCCATGTTGGATGAGAGTGATATGTTGGTACTTGCAGGATGGCTTCTGGATAAAATTTCAGAGGGGCATCATGTAGTAAAGCATGATTGAGAATAATTGTCAACATGTGCAACAGCAGACTTGTCAGAACCCCTCTTTAATTGGAGGGATTATCAAACAGATGTATAAAGCAGAGGGATTTTTTTTTCAAACAGAGATTGTCCCAAATATGAGGGGTAAGCAAGGTGGTGTCATCATTCATTCTAACATCCAGTGGTTAGTCTAAGTCAGTTAATATGATTTCTCCCGCCATGTTAGTATTGGCTCAGTTGCAGCCATGAGGTCCAACTCTGGCCAATGAGATGTGACCAGAAGCTGCTATGGGCTTTTGAAAAAAGCCTTCCTCTCTCCTAAGAAAGAGCCACAGAAAGTGCTGGTCCCGCCCTGTTTTCCACAGATAATGTGATATCTGTTTGAGAGGTCTAGAAATCTTTGGTCATGTTATTACCAGGCTGAGGATGAAACCAACACTGAGCCACAGAGGATGCTGGAAGGGGCCTACTCTTTGAGCTGCTGGATTAGCCAGTCCTGGAGCCTGCCCTGCACCTGGACTTTCATGAGCTAAACATGAGTTAAATATTTACTTATGGTTTATGGTTTGGGGTTTTGTTGCTGAAAGCATCCCACCTGATACTCTGAGTTTACTTAAGAGATTTCAGTTTATTCAAAGAAAACCCAGATGTACACTTAGTTTTACAGAAGCAAACTCATTGAGTGAGTGAGGTATGGTTTTGGTGAAGAAGGCAGGAATGCATTGACTGCCATGGATTGGCCAAGGGCACCCTTGTGCCAATGCTGGAAAAACATTCAGCTCTGTTGACACTTATTTTGGTAAAGGAATTGAAGTACCCCTATTGTATGAGTCAGTATTCTCCAGCAAAATAAAACCAATAGCACATATAGTTAGTATCTGTCTGTCTGTCTATCTGTTCATCTAGCTATCTATCTACTTACCTACCTATAGAGAGATTTATTTTAAAGAGTTGGATCCCACAATTATGGAGGGTGGCAAGTCCAAAATCTGAAGACCCAGGGAGAAGCTGACATTGTAGTTCAAGTCCAAAGACAACCAGTCTGATAATAGTCCTAGGACAATGCCACTGGCAATGTTGTACTTCAAGTGCGAAGGTCATTTGCTGCAGGATTCCATCTTGTTCAGTGAAAGTCAGACTTTTTTGTTCTATTTGGCTCTTTAACTGATGGGAAGAGGCCCACCCACATTGTGGAGGACACTGCTTTACTCAACGTCCAAGGATTTAAAAGTTAATTTCATTCAAAAACACCCTCACAGAAACATCCAGAATAATACCGACTATGTATCTGGGCACTGTGGCCCATGTTAGCCATCACTGCTAGCTTAATGATGGTAGTGAAATTAACAAGCACACAGAAGAAAGATGTTCAAAGATGTGCTTGGTCAGTTCTCCCGTAGAGGTCCGGGATTCATGACATCAGTCTGTCCCTGCCAGGTTCAGAAGCCAGTGTCTCTATTACCGCTTCAGGTTAGTGCTGGGTGCTCTTGCCCTGGCCAAAGCCCATAATGGGTGCCCAACCTCCAGGCCCTCTACTTCCAGCATTCTCCACCCTCACCAAATCTGTCAATGGCAATGGCTCCCACTTAAAAGCATGATGGAGATCACGCCTCTGAGCCTGGCAGTAGAGGCCCTCCATTGGACTAAGGGTCGAGGTGGCCCCTCATTTCCCACTATCTTCATCTAAGGCAGTGAGTTTTAAACCTGATGGCACCTAAGAATTCCCAGATAACTTTAAAATCTACAGATGCCTGGGCCTATCTGCAGGCCTGTTGATTTAGCTGTGTGGGGCTTGGGTCTGTATTTAAAAGTGCCCAGGTAGCCCCAATAAGCCCTGCTCTACAGTGTCTTCTTGCCTGGCTCCAGTCCTTTTCCCCTCCTGAGGAAATAGTGTCATTATTAAAGGATCACTCACAAGCTCTTCCTCCAGACTGCCTTCCATGATAAATACACTTGAAGCCATCTCTGAGCCCCCATGACTCCCTGAACTGCCCTAAAAGTCTCCCATTTATCACATCATATTGACCTCTCATGCATCTTCTGCTCCCAGAGGTCACAAACACCAGGAAGACAGGTCCAGCTCAGATACTCAGTGTACCCTAACTGTGTATCACTCTTTATTATAGCCTATACTTCTGTATGCTTTGCTCCTATCTTTTGGCTGTTTTTTCCCCTCTTGTCCACCTGATAAACTCCTCTTCAACCTTCAAAGCCCTGCTAGGTCTTTGTCAACTCTCTGAGGACCTATTTCTTAATGTAGTCGGTAGAGCAAAACACATCCTTTTCTGTATTGTCCGGTACTTGCTTCAGTGGTCTTGGTTGCTTCTGAGCCTCCTCCATGGTGAATGTGTACTTAGTACAGTTCTCAGTGTATGCTGTTGGTGTGTGGTGACTCCACTGATGTTGGTTAAATGGATTTGCATTTGCAGTGAGCACCCCGCCCACATCTAACCAAGTATCCTGACACACAGTAGGGATTCAAGTCGGGCTTGCTGAATTGAACTTAAAGGCAAGAAACATAGAAAAGAAGGAGGGAGAGAGGGAGCGAGGGAAGGAGGGAGAAAAATCTCTATTTAAAAAAAGATGGCTTTGGGGGCCGCCCTGGTGGCGCAGCAGTTAAGCGCTGCTCTGTGGAGCTGTTGGCAGCGGCAATGCAAGTTCGATGCCTGGCCGGGGAGATCCCCACATGGTGCGGCAGACCTCTCCTGCCTCGCCCGCTGCTCCCTTCAGCAGTGTATTTCTGTCAATCTGCCTGTTCTGCTCCCCACTCTGTCTCTGGTGAACCCTCTCGCCGCCCCATGCCTCTGGCCTGTACCCCAGCTTGTATGTATAAATAAATAAATCTTAAAAAATAAAACAATTATCTCTCCAAATATTAAAAAAAAAAAAAGAAAAAGATGGCTTTGGGGGCAGTTTTTGCGTGAGACTAGAGTACAGAGAGCAAGCCAATGTGGATATTGCATGTGTCCCTTTTTTTCCCCCACTAAATATTCAACCCAAATCCCTCAAAGCAAATAAAACGCTCAGAGATAAACACATTCCCAGGGAAGTTTCTTTTCCCTCCCCAGGAACATTGCTGGGAAGGTTTCTAAAGAAGGGAAAATGGGTCCCAAATGGCTGAGTCATTTGACATACGACAAGCAAATGGTCACGGCTGGCTGGGGAGGGAGGAGAGATGGCCGTTGACCCACGTGGCCCCAGCTCGGCTCAACCACCGTTGTTTTCGCCATGGAGGTAAGGTTCTTGCCACTCTCCCCGCTCCGGGCCTGCTCAGTTTGCAGGGTGGTTTTTCTCGAATACTCTATGGGCCTTCACTCCATAGCCATGGAGCTCAGCTACAGATGAACCGGATCCTGAACGGGGCCAGGGCCGCACCCTGGACCTGGAACCAAGCTGCCTTCCAGCCTCTGTCCTGCTTGGTTGACATGATTCCGCCTTCGCACCCAAGTCTGGCCAGGCCCTGGTGGAGAAAGAGCTGGGGGGAGGTGGGGAGGGGGGTCCTGGGGAAAGAGCCACTTTGAAGTGTCAGGATTGTTATCCCATTTCCCAGGTGAGGAAGCAGAGGACAACAACTCTCCAGAGATCACACAGAGAACAAAGATCCCTGGCCTGTTGGCTTCTAAAGGCTGCCTTTCCCCTTTCTCCACAGGCTAATACTACATTGGAGTTGCGTTCCTGGGTGACAGTGCCAAATTATTTTAAAGAAAAACAATAATAACAACAACAAAAAAGAATGACGTCTGTTTTGTCTGGGCTTGAATGGAGCCCACAAGCAGGCTGAAGTCTTTTCCTCAAGGACTGATAGGCACCGAATGAGCTATTCCATCCTTGCCAGGCTCTGTGCTGGGCATTTGGAGTCAGCTGGATACAGCACAAATGGACTTTGCCATCCAGTCCATGGTCTAGGTCTGACTTCTGTCTGACCCCAATCAAATTGTCACTTGACTCTGAAAGCAGGGCGCCCGGGGCTCTCAAGCTTCATGTCATTTGACCTAAAGTCACTTGGTCCTAGGCAGGGTCACATCAGAAAGGGCAGGGCAGAAGAAAGAGGAAAAACGCATAGCTAACTAACCAGAACACTTAGGGATGTGGTGACCAGGAGCTTTCATAAAAGTAGGGGGCTGTGGGGAAGAGGGGTGTATATTTAGAAATAGAGAGTCTGACCAACTTCGTGGAGAGAAGGAAAAAAAAGTACGAGTCCCCGCAGTAACCTGTTTGCAGGAGCTGCCTAATTTAGCAGAAAATCACACACACTGGTCCTGGCACAGGCTGGTGGAAGGTATTTCCTCCCCAGCTTGGGTCAAGTTTCATTCATAGGTACTGTCTAAAATTAGACCCTCTGCTTTCATTCTGATCCAAACTCCTTGCCTAGCGTAATATTTGGGAGAAACAGGCACTCCATTAAAAGCGCGCCTTCCTCCTAGCGGCCCATGGCCTGGGAAGGGCTGGGTCCTGTCCTCGGCTGGCGGCCGTTGTGGCTCATAAACCCGGGTCTAAATTCAAAGCATCCGCTCTGGCTGGTGACCTCTGGCTCCCAGGCAAACCCATACCTTCTTCTCCAGCTCACACCCAAGGCCTGCCCAGGTCACGGAGAGGGACCCACATTCGGCCTGTGACCTTCTGTCTGAGATTGACTCCCCAGGAGGGGAAGAGCAAAAGGGGCTTTTGCCACTCCTGGGCCCTGCCATAGGGTCTCTTGCTGGGGCGTGTCTGCTATTCTGCTAGCTCTGTATTTAGGGAGTTTGCCAGCTGGGTCTTTCAGCTTTGGACAAAATTTTTTTTGCTTATTATTATTATTATTATTCCTTAATTTAATATACCATCAAAGGAAGACTCAGAGAGACATGGGCATCGGCACTACATTTGGAAGGGTTCATTCATTTAACAAATGTTTATAGAACACCTTGTTTTTGGAGTGTTTTGGGTGTGAGAACCAAAATGAGAAGGACTCTGTGGGTACTCCTAAGAGTACTTAGAGTACTGTGGGTCCTCTAAGAGGTGGAAGTGTGCCAGGCGTGAGAATCATGGTGAACCCAGGAAGTGCTTTCTCTTGACCTCTTGCCTTTATTTTTCTCCTGCAGCAGCAGCATCAACTCTTCTTTCACCACTTACTGGCCTTTCTGCTTCTTGGTCCACCTGGCAGAATGTGGCTCCTGTTGCCTATGATCTCAGCTTCAGCCATCTGTTTAGAGATGATGTCTCTTCCTGGTTCCAGTTCTAAAGTCCCAGAAAGGCTTTCTAATTGGCTTGTTTGCATCAGTTGCCTGCCCTTAGACCAATCAACAGTAACCAGGGGAGGGACCATTTGCTAGTGTAGTGGATCCTGCTGTCATCATGTGAATGAGTAGAAGAAACATTCAGAAAATAAAGAGACATTTTAATACTGTGCAATTATTGTTCTGCAAGCAGCCTGTGAAAATGCAAAAAAAAGCACCTAAACGCAAAGTTTAGGAAGGCGTCCTAGAAGACGTGACCTCTAAAATGGGTGAGTGAGATTTAGCCAGGACCTGAGAAGGAAGAGTGGAGAAAGTTTGGGTGATGGCACAAAGACCTTGAGGCAAGACCTAAGCCTACATGAGTCCTGGCACAGCTCCTCTCCAGCTATGCAGGCCATGGGCAAGTCAAGGTGTATGCTGAGCCTCAGTTTCCTCATCTGTAAATGGGAATCATCACGTCTTCCTCTTGGAGTTATGAGGATTAAATGAGATTACATATGCAGTGGGACCTGGCATTTGGGTAGCTCAGTGTGTGCCAGGGTTAACCCTAGGGGCAGGGGTCTTTTCCGAACAGGAGGTGCTCCCACAGCCAGTTACTCCTCCCCTTCTTTCTCAGCTTAGCCCTCACAGGGACATCATCAAAGCAGCTGTCCCAGACCAACCTTTAAAATGGCTTTAAACTCCTGATATATCATCTTGTTTCCCTCATAGTGCTTTTCTCAATTTGGCTAGTCTTCCTGATTTCTAAATTGAAGTATATTTGATATATAACAATGTGTACATTTAAGGAGCGCAGCATATTGACTTGATAACCTTCATCTGTTGTAATATGACTGCCACTGTAGTGGTAATTAGCATCTCTACATGTCACATAATGATCATTTCTTTTTGGTGGTTGAAACAATTAAGACCTAATCTCTTGGCCTCCCTGGTGGCACAGCGGTTAAGCGCTGCGCTGTGGAGCTGTTGGCAGCAGCCATGCGAGTTTGACGCCCGGTCGGGGCCGGAGAGATTCCCACATGGTGCGGCAGACCTCTCCTGCCTCGCCCGCTGCTCCCCTCAGCAGTGTATTTCTGATCTGCCTGTTCTTCTCCCCATTCTGTCTCTGGTGAACCCTCTTGCCACCCCACACCTCTGGCTTGTACCCCAGCTTCTGTGTATAAATAAATAAATCTTTAAAAAAAAAGACCTAATCTCTTAACGAGTGTGATGACTATAATACAATATCATTGTCCAAAGTCAGTATCTGATACATTAAATTTCTAGGACTTACTACTGGTGGCAAGTTTGTGCCCATATACACCTCTCCCAATGTCTTCTTGTTTAGTCTGTTTTTCCCTGAGACCAAAAGTTGCATGGCAGTGAGGACCATGCCTGTCTTGTTCTCTGCGGTATCCTCAGTGATATTCAGAGTGTCTCATCCCCCATGGGTGCTCTGCTGAGCACTGAATGTGAGAATGAAGACTTGCAAAGGTGAAATCTTGGCAGTTTCATGTGGAAGTGGTGGATTTTCTTGGACAGTCTGGCTGAGGATATTGTCCATGCTCCTTCAGCAAGGTCATCTCTCTCTTGAAAGCCACTTGAGTCATGAACCCCCGTTCCACCCTGGTGAGAACCTCTCCCACACCCCACAGGCTTTGATGCTTGGGTCTCTCGCCCAGACATAAAATAACTAGAAAACTGGGGTAGACCCCAACCATCTTATTCAACAAAACTCCGCACACCAGACTTTTTAAGTTGGGAAGAGGAAGGGACTTGAGTATGGGGACTCCCTGGAACTCTAGTCTTGGGAAAGATTTCCCTGCGGGGCCAGAGCAACGGTTCCTCACTCTCCCATTTCACTCATCCTGTGAGTGACAGAAACAAAGCCTGATCTAGGTTGCTCCACAAGCAGCAATGGGTCATGTCTTGGTAAGGCTAACCCCCACTTCCTGCTGCCCTTTTCCTCCCACTCTTCCACCTTGGTCTCTCTTCTCTCTCCCTGATCTGCAACTTTTTTTTTAGATTTATTTTATTTATGCATACAAGAGCTGGGGTGTAAGTCAGAGGTGCAGGAGGGTGAGAGGATTCACCAGAGACAGAGTGGGGAGCAAACAGACAGAGTGACTGAAATACACTACTGAGGGGAGCAGCGGAGAGGCAGGAGAGGTCTGCTGCACCATGTGGGTAGTTCCCTTGCTGGGAATGGAACTCATGCTGCAGTGGTTGCTGATAGCTTCATAGTGCTGAGACTTAACCCCTTGTGCTGCCAACTTCTTAGACCCCCTCCTCTCATCTTTCTCCTTGTCTTAGTTGGCTTGCTAACTGTAGACCTTGAAATAAACAAGTGGTTTATTTGGAAGGTGATTCTGGAAAGTGCTGGCAAGGGGAATGGGGCCATGAGGCAGGCAGGGGTGGGAGGTCAACACTGGGTGTGATCATCCGGTGTCGGCAGCCCAGGGTCAGTTCTGCTGCTGCTCTGCAGATGGTGTCCAGCACCTGCCTCCACCCACTAGAGGGCTGGGAGCCACTGGTTGAAGTCGACTGCAGTGGGTGTTAGTTCCCAAGAACTCTGACCCATCTGCCCTCAGATAGGTTTGTAGGAGCTTCCAGTCCATCCCCTTTGGGTCAACATGTAGAGGAAAGGCAAGTACAGGAAAACATCTGGATAGGGGCAGCAATCCTGGCTTTACCCATCCCCAGGGTAATGTTCATTTCCTACCCCCTCATCCCAGGACCCCCTCACAGACCTCTGAGGCTGACTTTTCACTGGTCTAGCAACTCCGATGAATTGCCCACCTAATCCCCTGCCCCCATCTCAGGACCCTTCATGTCCTCATTTAACCTCCAAATGACTCCTGTCTCCTGACTCAACCCTTCCCCCTGTATGGGAGTTGGGGGTGTGAGTGGGGTTGGGCGAGATGTCTTCACTGAACACAAGTGAAGGGTGGATCTGCTTCCTGACCCTCTCCCGGGATCTTCTGTGGCTGAGACTGAGTGAGTCACCTCCTTTCCCAGTCTGGCCCCCTCCACATGGCCTCGCAGAGAGGGGCTGGTTTCCGCCCTGGCCCCACCTACTTCTTTCCTTTTTCCCCTTGAGAGTGAGGGCTTTGGTGAGACTTGGGCCAGCCTGGGGAACAATGGGGTTCTACCTAGCTTATCCAGTGCTCCTACAGCTGGGCCCCATATTCTGACCCTTCGGGGTGTCCTTCCAGGGACACGGACTCAGTTTTTCTGTGGCTCATGAGGGCAGCATCAAGTGGGTCCCTGCGTGAGAGAGAAGAGTGTGGATGTCACCCCTCCAGGCACCGCAGCCCCAGCCCTGCTCTGAGAAAGCTTGTTGTTTCTCCATTTGACAGTTGGAAAAAGAGAGGCTCAGAGAAGGTCACAAGAGTGTGTGTCTCACTCCAAGGCCAGCACTCCAATCCTAGGATTACTGAGTGTAAACCCAGTTCAGCGCAGCTCCCTGGGAGAGGTACAGAGAGGGGAGACGTGAGACCACCCTTCGGAACCTGGGGCTGGGTTAGGAAATGGGGCTGATCTCACCCACCATCTTTGCTGGCCGGCACCGATGTGCTGGCTACTGCCCCAGCCCACCCCTCAGGCCCTCCTCTTTCTATGCCTTCCCTCTGCCGTCCACTTGCCACAGAACAACCAGGGAGAGCTTAAGAAAAACAATTCTGATCATGTCAGTCCCCCATTTGCAACCTTCCAGTGGCTTCCCACAACCCAGAGAATTAAATTGGAACTTACCACAAGAGCCTCCAAGGCCTCCCTGCCCTGGTTTCTGCCTCTTTCTCCATCCCTGGACACCATGTCTCACATACTGCCCCACTGTCTGGGTGCCTGGTTTTCCCTGGACACTCCAAGTTCTTGTGAGAGCTCCTTTCCCTTGTGCTCCGAAATAGCCTGGCCTGACCCGGAGTCTGAGATAGCTCCTAATCTGATCTCTAGATATCACTCGCCTGATATTATTTTCTCACCATTTGGAGCCTTTTCTATGCAATTATTTACTTTCTTATTATCTCTCTCTCTCTCCCTGAGGCCAGGCATTTGTCTGCCTCCCTTTGTTTTATTGCTAAAGCCCCAAGAGGGTGTGTGTGTGTGTGTGTGTGTGTGTGTGTGTATGTGTGTGGTAGGGGGGAGGTCTAGTGAACAGGTGTGTGTTGAGTGACAGGCTTTTCATTTCTGAAATTTTGAGCACGATGCTTGGAGCACACTCTGCCACTTGGGTACTGGGTAGCCATGAATGATGAGTATAAGTGTGAGGGCTCACGCACATGCACACACGTGCACACACACAGACACACACACGGATGCCACGGGTGCCCTCAGTCCCCACCCAACAGCTCCAGCCTCCTCTGGGTTTCAGATCCAGAGAAGACTTGCTGGATGTTGGGCCATGCCAAGGTCAACATGCTGTGTTTGATAGCTGGGGGCCACTCAGGTAGGATCCCACTGGCCAGTACCCGTTGCCCTCCCAGTATATCGTCTCCCAATGTGCCTTAAGTGGGAACACGTTGTGTCCTGGGCCTCTCACACAGGTCTGGCCTGACGCCTGGTGAGTGGCCTCAGTGGTGAGGAAATCCATTTGCCACTGTGAACACTTTATTTATTTTGTATACATGGATTTTTTTTTTACATTGTTTTACTCTGGGGGTAATTGCATAGAATTCTCACCACCAAGTCACCAGTGAACTAACCGTCTATTTGTGAACACTTTTTTAAAAGATTTATTTATTTATGCATACAAGCTGGGGTGTAGCACATAGGGGTGGGGTGGTGATGATACTGGGCAAATGGGGCTTCAAAATTGGACAAAGGCAGTGCCCAAATTGCTTACCGGTCACTATCTTGGTTCTGCACCTGCACGCTCAATTGCAAGACTACTCAGGGTAAGGGAACAATAACAATGGGATTTATTTAACAAACAGGAAAAAGCAAAGAATTACTGAAGTCAACATATGGCAGTTTACCTTACTTAAAGTAATGTCCAGTCTTTAAGTCCCAGAAAAGTAACAAAGGTGGCATCTTCCTGCCACTGCTGATGTGGAGCTCCTCTTCCAAACAATAGGCCACCTTTCCAAAATGGCGTCTTCCTTCTTCTGCAGACATGCAACAATCAGACTGTAGGCCAGGTTCCAACTCACGAGGACAACAGAGAACACAACTGGAGATGCTCCTGGAACTGCCATGGTGCCCCAGCACAGCACCAGGCCAACAACATTGTAAACAGCAACTACAGCAGCCAGACGGCCCAACAGATTGCACTCATGCATTTTAGGAAGGCACCTGCTTTGGGCCTCTGCCTTCTTCCTTCGGCTGCAGTAAAGACAAAACTGGGAGCAGTTTCCGTCGCTTGGCTACTTGCAAAGCCTCCAAAGTTGCTGGCCCCAAAGTCACTGAAGATTCCAAAAATGCTCAATCTGAAACTCTATATCCTGGCGGCTCAAAACTTCTGGCGTCTGATTTCCAAACTCTCAATCTTGGCAGCTACATTTTCTGCCGCTTCTTTTTCTACATCATGGCTATTGCTTCCTCTATTCCTTCAGCATGGCAACTACTTCTTCTATTTCTCCATCATGGCGACTGCTTCTTCTTTTCCTGCAGTCCCTTTTATTTCTCATCAGACTCTCCAACCCAAATCGCAAACTTAGCATTTTTCCCTGGGGCTATTCACTCTCATCAGCAAATCCCCTCCAGGGAGAACCACCTTTACTGGACTTTTGACTCAGCAGTTACCGTGAGAGGATTAACCAGAGACAGAGTGGGGAGCAGAACAGGTGGATCAACTGAAGTACACTGCTGAGGGGAGCAGTGAGCGAGCAGGAGAGGTCTGCTGCACCATGTGGGAATCTCCCTGGCTGGGTATCGAACTCATGCTGCAGAGGCACTGGACAGCCTCACAGCGCTGTGCTCAACCTGCTATGCCACAAGGGAGGCTCCTATTTGTGAACACGTTTTGATGAACCTTGTTCTAAGCATCTTTCTGTACATTCATCCGTTAGTCTCTCTCCCTCTCATTATTTTGTTATGAGAAAAGTGACCTTCACATTCAAGAGTCTGTTTCCCTAAAAAGAAGTTGAACGTAATTTCATTGTCCTTGTTTCCCTCCCTTGAGGGGCCACCCACTCTTAAATTGTGTTAGTCACAAGAGACAATGGCAAATGGCATGTCTCAGGGACCTGGTCCAATGGAGGTGTATTTTCTGGTCAGGTCACAGTCCAGTGTGGGTCACTGGGAGAGGGAGACAGTCCACACAGTCCTTCAGGAACATTCTGAGTTTCCAGAGACATCTCCTGGGTCCTCTCCCTTGACTCCCCCCAAACTTAACTACCAGTAACCTGCTGTTGACTGGAAGTCTAACTGATAATCAGTTGATTAAAACCTATTTTGTAAGGAAGACGTCCATGCATCCTATGCTGCATTCTTACAATAAAATAAGCTAGAGAAAAGATGGTATTATTTAAACAAACCACAAGTGGATCATCACAAAGGTGTTCATCCTCATTGTCTTCACATTGAGTAGACTGGGGTGGAGGAGGGAGAGGAGGGCTTGAAAAAATCTGCAATTCAAACCTATGTTGCCCAAGGGGCAACCACACAAAGAAAAACAGAGGTGATTATCAGGCGTCAGAGAAGTGGTTGCTTTGGAGGGGGAGGGAGGGCATGTGATAGGGAAGGACACCAAGGTTTCTGAATGTTGATCTGTGAGGTGCTTCCATTGATGTGTACTTTAAATTGTACATGTGCCCAAGCTGGCTAGCTGTTTCCATTGCCTTCTGGAAACATGCATAGACCACATTTTCCAGCCTTCTGTGCAGCAAACAGGGCCATGGCATTGAGTTCTGGGCAATGAAACTAACAGCTTGCCTCATCAACCACTGCCTGGAAGTCCACCTCCAAGGTGAACTTGAATGTCATATGATGATGTACCATCATTCTGGATCCCTAAATCTTCTCCCCCCTGGAGCAGAGGCCTCCCCATTCCTCACACTGTGGCCATTCAGGAATGGTCATGAAGTCACTTTTGACTTCAGTTTTTTGAGTGAAGCCATTGAAATATGGGGGTTTGCCTCTTTTAATTAACAGAACACGAAATGTTTCTTATACTTTTCAGTATGTATGATAGATCTCACAATAAAAAAAGTAACAAAAATTGAAAAAGAAAATGGAGACTTGATAGAGTTCATGGGAATAACAGCAAAGTAGGAGAACTTTCCAGATACAAGGGCTTTGCAATTCTTACCTCTGCTTGGGTTCTAGTTTCAGGGGGCTAGGGTAGAAGTCACATTCTTATCTACATTTTTCCCATTTTTTTGAAGACTGTCATGTGGATAGAAACTCTGAATTTTCCTTCTAACTGCTTCCCCTGAACAGTGTGGGACTGAAAGAGCAGGGCAGAAAATAGTCATGAATCTCTCTTCCTTTTGCATCTTTACTCCAGCTGGGCAGGCCGCTCATCCCCAGCCACAGATGTCAGGCAGGTACCTATTCCTGAGAGATGAAATAACTGAGGCTCTAAATCACACAGCTAAGGATTCTGGTTCTGTGTTTCTACCACTCTGCCAGGCTAAGGGGGACTCAGAGCGAGAAGGCCTCTGGTGATTCATCTGCTTAGAAGTGGACATAACAGTGAGGAGCAGGGGGGTGAGCATCTTTCTCTCCACCTACTAGGAGAGAAAAAGGAATCCAGGCCTGGAGGGCTGCTTCTGTGGGGCTGAACTGAACTGCTCCCCTTAACCGCACCCCTCAGGATTTATCACTTCACATTCTTTTAACCTGGTTTCAGAATCCCATATTTCTCTTTTGCTGTCACTTTTGTCCAAGGAATTTCCTTTTGTCACTCTCAGAAATCCTCCCTCCCCCATTTTTTACTACCTTCTTGATAATTTCTGCTTTAAAATATAAAGATTTGAGTTCTTTTTTTAAAGATTTACTTATTTATGCATGCAAGAACTGGGGTGTAGGCCAGAGGTGTGGGGTGGTGAGAGGATTCACCAGAAACAGAGTGGGGAGCAGAACAGACTATATACTGAAGTACACTGCTGAGGGAAGCAGCGGACAAGACAGGAGAGGTCTGCTGTGCCACGTGGGACGCTCCCTGGTCAGGGATTGAACTTGTGCTACAGTGGCTGCCGATAGCTTCATAGGCTGAGACTTAACCTGTTGCACCACCAGGGAGGTCCTGAAAATTTGAGTTTTACTCCCCACTGTAAAGGGGCCCCAGAGCTGTTTGAGGTGCCAACTTAGGTCTTGAAGTAACCAGGTAGCCCCTGGGAGTGTGAATACAGAGACACACCTGCCATTCTCTCCATGGTTCTTTTACTGTCACACATATTTTATCTATTTATATATAATGTATTATGTATTACACTTACATATTTGTTTTATTCTGAGAAAATCGGTCCCTTTTTAGACTGGGGCAATATGCCTGAGCTGTGTCCAGGTATCACTTGAAATGTAGCAACAGAGAGGAGGTGGGTAAGTTCTTTACACTGAGCAATGTATATATTTTTATTGTGGCCTAGTCCCATTCCTACTTTAGCCATGAAAAATCACAGTTAGGGATGGAGGATCCTAACCTCAATCTCTGCTCTGAAGGAAGGGTGGGGAGGAATCCAGAGAAGACTTGGCTCCACCAACACAGGATGTTGCTTCCATGTGAGTGCTGTTGTGTCCCACCCAGCCCCGGTCACTCATGGGAGAGTAAACTGTCCTTGAGCACTGTTGAGGGAGAAGAAAGTCAAAAGGCTCGCTGTAGGACAGAAGGATTTGATTTTGATTTTTTAAATCGTTTTAGAGGGAAGACATTTCTGATAAGCAAAGCCAGCACTAAAATTACCGCAACTCCCAACCTCACTTACCATATTGGTGATAACAATGGACACTTCCCTCCCTTGGTCCTTTGGGAGGAGCCCTGGGGAAATGCCTCATGCCAGGATTCCAGAGTATGGACTCCGGAGACACACAGATCTATATTCAAACCCGGCGTCAACTACTTCCTGGCTGTGTGACTGGGGCAAGTGGTTTGACCCCTCTGGGCTCAGATGTTCCGGGCAGTTGCTGTGAGGTCTCACTGTGTTAGGATATGGAGAGGGCTGCCGGCAAGTGGGACACCCAGTAAGCACTCTGCAAATGGTGGCTGCATCTTGATTTTTGTTGGTTTGTATAAAGAAGATGGGTCTCTCTGATGACTCTAGAAAAAGAGTCTATGGAGCAGTGGAAGAGAGGCTGAGAGCGGGAAGACCAGTGAGATGATGCAGCCTGGGGAGAAGGAAGCAGGGAGAGGGGATCTCCTTGGGAAGCCTGAAGTAGAGCTCAGCAAAGCTGTGAGTTTGTCATGTGCAGACTTGGGAGCTGTTCTGGAGTCCATGGGTAGAAACTGAGGATCCACAGGAGATCCTCTCTGGGAGCACTCTTCACTAGACACTATTGTCCAGGTCACCCCATGCCTGGGCTGTGTCATGCAGCTCTGCAGAATCCTGGTCTTGCGCCTGTATTGAGAAGACAGTTCTGTGCCTCAAGATGGACTTGTGTTGATGGAAGCCCTTGGCTGATGCATAAATTATTAAACAGAGTCAGCCAGCACTGTCCCCCAGGCCAGATGCTAACGGTCAGATGCCATCATGCGTTGCTTTAGGACAGGAGATGTGTTCTGAGAAATGCTTCCTTAGGTGATTTTGTTGTGCAAATGTCACAGAGTGTAATTACACAAACCTTATGACACACTTGGGCTTTAGGGCATTTCTACTAGGGCCCCGTTGCATATGCAATCCATTGTTAACTGAAACTTTGCTACGAGACATAGGACTGAATCCTCCAGAGGAACTTCACTTTCATCTTTCACTCCCAGTTCTCAGTTTATTTGCTCAGAGATTACCATTTATAAGCAGATGCATATATGTTATCAATCTTGTAAAGAGTGCCTGTTTCCCTCATATATTTCAGAGAGAGAGAATAGGAGCAACTTGTATTTTCTGATTTAAATTTTAATTCCTTTTATTATGAATAAAGTTGTGCATGTTTTTACGTGATTAAAGTCATTCTAGTTATTTTTTATCTTTTATTCATCTTTTCTATTATATGGTTGATATTTTTCTTATTTATGAGCACACTTCACATGTTAATAATAATCTACATTCTTTCTTTTAAATGATTTTATTTAAAAACATTATCAAATATGTCACACACAGATTACAGATAACAATTTAAAGAATGATAAGATGAATATCAATGTACTGTCTATTGAGCTGAAGAAATAGAACATTTCCAGCACCTTTGAAGCTCTTTGTGGCTTCTTCACCCATTGCACTTCCGTATCAGTCCCTACACCCCACACTCCCGGAAACGATCTCCTAAATTTTGTGCTAATCATCTCTTTTCTTTGTTGTTGTACCACATATGTATATATTGTTTAAGCCTCATATATAAATGGAACTACACTGTGTGTATTTTTCTTTCTTCTTTCATTTTCATTATCATTTTGAGAGGCATCAATTTCTTGCATAGAAACTGTGGTTCACCAATTATTCATGTTAGAGAGTGTTTTTTGGTTATACCATTTACATGTGAAAAGTAAAACCCAACAGTAGTTTATGAGAATTTCCATGGCTCTACAGTCTCACCAACTTTTGGTATCATTAGGCTCCAATGGGTGTGTAATGGTATCTCGTTATGATTGTAATCGACATTCCCAAGATTATTAAGGTCAAGCACATTTTCATATTTTATGAGCCACCAATGTTTCCTCTTCTCTAAAGAGGTTACGACTTTATCCATTTTCTATTGTATGGCTTACCTTCTCCTTATTCATTCATTGGTGTTCTTTATATTGTTCTGTATATTGTGTTCTGTATATTAATCTTTTTTCAGTTGTATGTGTAGCAAATATATTCAATTTGTGGTTTGTCTTTTCAGTCTATGGTGTGATTTTATGAAAAGATGTTCTTAATTTTAACCTAGTTACATTTATTAATCTTTAATGATTTTTGCTTTTGCATTTTGCTGGAGGAATTCTTTCTTTCTCTGAAGTAGTAATAGTATTTGACTACATTGGTTTTTAAGACTTTCATCCACCTGAAATCAATTTTTGTTATGGTATAAAACAGTAATTCAATTTCATTCTTTTACCATATGGATAGATAATAGCCCTAGAACCAATGCCCATCTCTTATCACTTACCTTCAGTGCTATTCTATTTATTTTCATGGTTCTGTTTCTGGGTTCTCTATACTGGTCTATTTTTGTCTATTCCTGTATCTATAATACTTTCTTACTTGTCATAGCTTTATAATGAACCTTAATATCTGGTAAGGCATGTGCCCCT
This sequence comes from Scalopus aquaticus, assembly GCA_004024925.1. Classification (NCBI taxonomy): domain Eukaryota; kingdom Metazoa; phylum Chordata; class Mammalia; order Eulipotyphla; family Talpidae; genus Scalopus; species Scalopus aquaticus. The sequence goes on along the minus strand of PVIJ01000953.1, from coordinate 94,312 downwards.
AGCTCCTCCTTTTCCTCCTTCTTCTTCAGGAGTCTTTAACTATCATAGGTCTTTGTCTTCTACTTAAATAATAGAATGAGCTCTTAATGAACATAGACATTATCTTCTCATGCCCTTGTAATTCACCTTCCAAATTCTCCCTTTATTCCATGGTCTCCAGGCAAATACTTATCTACTTTCTGTCAGTATAAATTAATTTGCATTTTAAAATAATTTTATAGACGTGAAATCATAGCTTATATACTCTTTATTTGGTCTGACTTTCATGCAGCAAAATTATTTGTGATTTTTTTCATGTTGTTTCATGCATCAGTATTATATTCCTTTTTTATTGGTGAATATTATTCCTTGGTGCAGATAGACTAAACTTATTTATTCATTTGTGAGCATTTAGACTGTTTCCATTTTGGGACTAATACAAATAAAGTTACTACTGACATTTTCATACAAGTGTTTGTGTGGATATGTGCCTTTATTTCTTTTGGGTACATAGCTGGGATCACCTGATTATATGGTACTGTTTAACTTTTTACAAACTCTCAAACTATTTGTTAAATAGCTGCTTTATTTCACATGCTCACCACCAGTGTTTGAGACTTAGAATTGCTCCAAATCTTTGTAAACTCTTTCTATGGGCTGTATTTTTAATTTAACCATCCATGTTTAGGTGTATAGTGGTATATGATTTGGCTTGGATTTAATTTGCTTCTTCCTGCTGACTGATAAAGATGTGATTATTTGTCTTTTATATCTTTTCTCTAGTGGAGTATCCAAATCTTTTTGCCCATTTTAACTTGGGTTGTTCATTTTCCTATTATTAAGTTTTGAGGATTTTTTTATCTCTGGATACAAGTCTTTTATCATATGCATGATTTTCAGATATTTTGTTTCCATTGTGTGGCTTATTATGTCATTTCCTTAACAGTGTCATTTGAAGAGCAAAAGTTTTTAATTTTGGTCAAGTCTAATTTATGAATTTGCTTTTCTATAGCTTGTCCTTTGATGTCATATGTAAGAAATCTTTGCTTAATCCAAAGTCACAAAGATCTTTCTCATATGTGTTCTTCTAGAATTTCTATAGTTTAAGGTTTTACATTTAAGTCTGTGATCCATTTCAAGTTAATTTTTATATGATGTGAGTTATGTATTAAAGCATTTTTTTTGCATATGGACAGCCACTGTTAAAAGACTATCGTTTCTCCACTGAATTGCTTTGCATCTTCATAAAAAAATCAATTGCTTATATATATGAGTCTATTTCTAAACTCTATATTATGTTAATAGTGATTTTTCCACCAACATCACATTTTCTGATCCCTGGAACTCTATAATGAGTCTTGAAGTTGGTTAGTATTAGTCGTCCAACTTTTTTCTTCTTTCTCAAAGTTGTTTTGGCTATTCTAGGTCATCTCAATCTCCACATGAGTTTAAGAATTAGTTCGTCAATTTCTCCAAAAAAAGCCTGCTGGGATTTTGATTGAAACTGTGTTGAATCTGTAGATCCGTTTTGGGAAAAAATGACATTTTAATGATATAAATAATTTGATTCATGAACATGTTGTAACTTTCCATTTACGTCTTTAATTTCTTTCAGCAAGGCTTTGTAGTGTCTAGTGTGCAGGTTATGGATATCTCTCGTCATATTTACCTCTAAAATATTTAGTGGTTTTGATGCTATTGTAAATGGTATTGATTTTTAAATTGTAACTTTAAAGTCTTTATTATAGCATGCATTGGCACTATATATTTCTATGTATTAATCTTATTTCCTGCAGCCTTGCTAAACTTACTTATTAGTTCTAGGAGATTCTTTGTAGATTCCATTGGATTTTCCTGCATAAAATATATTGTTTATGAAAAAAGACAGTCTTACCTCTTCCTTTCCAATTTGGATGTCTTTTATTCCTTTTTATTGCTTTCTTGCATTGGCTAGAGCCTCATGTACAAAGCTAAAGAGAAGTGTTGAAAACAGACATCTTGTGCTCTTCCTGTCTTAGGGAGAAAATATTCAGTCTTTCTTGATCAAGTATGATGTTGACTGGGTTTTTTTTGGTGTACATTCTTTGTGAGATTGAGGAATTCTCTTCTTTTCCTACTTGCCGTGAGTTTGTTTGTTTGATTTTATCAGGACGAAATGTTGGTCTTTGGGGGTCAAATTCTTTTCTGCATCCATTGAGAAGATCATATGCTTTTTCTTTTTTAGTTTTCATTATGGTAAATAACATTCATTGATTTTTGAGTATTAATCTAACCTGCATTCCTAGGATTAAACCCCATTTCATCATGATACATTATTCTCCCTACACACTATTGGAGTCAATGTGCTAAAATCTAGATATATATATATATATATATATATATATATATTTTAATATTTATATTTATATTACATCATTGTTCATTTTTTGTACAATGTATATTTTCTCCTCTTAGGTGTAGTCCCCATAAATTTCCCACCACCAATTCACCTGTGCACCATCACCACAGTCCCTTGTGCTCTTCCTTCCCCTGTTCTGATCCCTTGGCATCCCCCCTCCCTTGCAGAATGTCTCTGATCTATAGTTGCCTGCTAATTTTTAAATTATTATTGTTATTATTTTTTTCCTGATCCCTTATTTGGTTCCCCTATATTCCTCCTATAAGTGAAACCCTCCAATTTTTTTTCTTTTTCCGTCTGGCTTATTTCACCGAGCACGAGCCATTCTAGCTCCATCCGTGTTGCTGTGAAAATCTAGAGGTTTCGCATCTATATTCATGACATGTATTGGTCTATAACTTTCTTACATTGTTATTTTTTAGTCTGGATTTAATATTAGAGTGCTACTGGCCTTATAGAGTAAATTGGAAAGTGTTTCCCTCTGTTCAATTTTCTTGAAGTGTTTGTGAGGAATGGATATTATTTCTTCCTTAAATGTTTGGTGATAGTTACCACTGAAACCATCTGGAGCCTGGAGTTTTTCTTGTGGGATGATCTTAAAGTAAAGTTCATTTTCTTTAACAGTTTTAGGGATATAATATGTAGTGATTTACTTCTCTTGATTTTAATATTGGTAATTGTATAATATTTCTTTTTCCTGATCAGCTGAGGTGATTGGGTTAGAGTTATAAAATTTTATTAATGAGTCAATTTTGGGGTGCACTGATTTTTTTCTTTTGTTTTTTGTTTTATATATCATTGATTTCTATGATAATGCTTATTATTTCATTTTCTCTGCTTTCTTTGGCTTATTTTGTTCTTCTTTTCTCCATTTTCTTAAGGTAAAAGCTGAGGTCGATAATTTGAAAAGTGCTTTCTTGTCTAATACAAGCCTTAAGTACTATAAATTGCCTCATAAGTACCAATCTAGTGACAACTACAAATTTTGATATGTTGCCTTTTCACTTTATTCAGTTTAAGATACTTTCTAATTTCCCTTTTGTTTTGTCTTTGAACTCTCAGTTATTTAGAAGTGTGTTATTTAGTTTCAAATATTTGTAGATTTTCCAGAGATCTTTCTGTTATTAATTTATAATTTGATTTCATTGTGGTGAGAGAACATACTTTGTATAACTAGAATCCTTTTAAGTTTATTTAGACTTATTTTATGGCCCAAAATATGGTCTTTCTTGGTAAATGTTCCTTGTGCACTTGAAAAGAATGTGTATTTTGTTGCTGTTGGGTGGAGTGTTGTGTAAATGTCAATTAGGTCAAGTTGGTTAACAGTTTTGTTCAAGTCTTCTATATCCTTACTGGGTTTTTGTCTACTTATTCTATCAACTCAGTACAGAAGGGTGTTAGAATCTTTGACTGTAATGGTGAATTTTCCTCTCCTTGAAGTTCAATTCCATCAACTTTGCTTCATGTGTTTTGAAGTTTTGAATACTAGATGTGTGAATATGTATAGTTGTTATTTCTTTGTGAATTGAGCTCTTTCTCATAAACAAATTAATTTCTTTATTGCTGATAGTAGTAGTCTTTTCTCTGAAATCTATTTTTGCTTGATAATCATATAAATTGGATAGGAATAACTTTTTTCATGGTATCTCTTTTTTCATCCTTGTACTTTCAATTTATTTTTGGCTTTCAATATAAAATGCATTTCCTGTAAGTAGGATATAGTTGAATCTTGTTTCTTTTCTCTTCTTTTTTTTTCCACTTTTCTTTTTTTTTTAATCCAGTATGAAAATCTCTGCCTTTTCATTAGGGGGTGCCTAGAACATTTACATTTAATGTGATTAGATGGTTAAGTTTCAGTCTATCATCTTAATATTGGTTTTCTACTTTTTCCACCTCTACCTTATTTTCTTTTCCTGTCTTCTTTTTGACATTTAATGATTCTTTGTTGGATTAACCAAACTTTTATAACTGTAGTGGTTGTTGTAGAGTTTATATCTTTAATCACAATCCATGCTTAAGTGATATTATGACTCTTAACATATGAGAATTTTACAATAGTATACTTCCATTTCTCATATTACAATCCTTATGTTATTGTTGTTACACATTTAACTTATACATAAGTTATAAACCATACTCTACATTATTATTTTTGTCAAAAGGCTAATATTTATTTTTGAAAAGTATGTTTGCCTAGCATATAATTTTTAAAAAAGATTTATTTATTTATGCATACAAGCTGGGGTGCAGGCCAGAGGTGTGGGGCTGTGAGAGGGTTCACGAGAGACAAGAGTGGGGAGCAGAACAGGCAGATCGACTAAAATACTCTGTTGTGGGGAGCAGTGGACATGGCAGGAGAGGTCTGCTGTGCCATGTGGGAATCTCCCTGGCGGGGCATCAAACACACTGCAACTGCAGACAGCTCCACAGTGCTGTGCTTAACCCGTTGCGCCACCAGGGAGGACCCTGCCTGGTATGTAATTTTAAGGCAGTTAATTTTTCTCTTTGAGTAGTTTAAGATAGTGTTCCATTGTCTATTTGCTTTTATTATTTTTAAAAAACAAATCCGATGTCATTCTTATTTTTTAATTTCCTCAGGTAGCTTATCTTTTTTCTCTCTTTACCTTTTTTCCCCTCCTTATCATGGGTTTTGCACAATTTGATTATAATGTGTTTTGGTGTAGTTTCCTCAAGTTTATTGGATGGAAGTTTTCTGAGCTTAGAGCTTTGATTTATAATTTTCGTGAAATTTGGAAAGTTTGTCACCATTATTTGTTCAAATTATTTTTGTTGTTGTTCTCCATAGCTCCTTCAGGGATGCCAGTTACATATACCTTATGACATGTGAAATTGTACCACAACTCACTGATGTACTTTCCATTTTTAAGTTAATTTTTTTTAAATGCCATATCTCATTTTGGATAGCTCCCAATGCTGTCTTCAAATGGACTAACTTGTCCTTCTGTATTATTTAATGTCTTAATCTCTGTCAGTGTATTTTTTCCTTGCAGACATTGCAGATTTCATCTTTGTAAGTCTGTCATGCCTTTTTAATATTTTCAATGCCAATATTTAACATTTTGTGCCACTAAAATAATAACTATTTTAATGTCCTTGTCTGTTAATTCTGATATTTGTATCAGTTCTGGATCAGTTTTGATGACACTTTCCTTTCATTATGTGTTACATATTTTATACCCTCTCCTTGAATGCCCAGTAAACTTTTATTGACTATCAAACATGAATTTTACTTTATTTGTCTTTATGTTCATATAAATATTCCTGAGTTTTTTTCTGGTATACAGTTTAGTTACTCAGAAACAATTTAATCCTTTTAGGTCCTGCTTTTATAATTTCTTATATAGAACATGAGCAGTGTTTATTCTAAGGCTAATTATCCCTCTTCACTTCACTATTCACTAAAGCAAAATCCGTCTGAACTTGAATTGTGAGTTTTTTCAGTCTTGCTGCTTGGAAGAGTCACTCTTCCTGGCTCTCTTTGGACACTGTAGACAATTCCCTCTAATCCCTTTACTATTCTACTTTGAGTAGTTCTTTCTCTCTCCTCAAGTAACTTCCTTGGACACATATATTTATCAGTATTCTGTTAAAGAATAAGGAGGATCTTTTACAGATCTCTAGACTTCTCTGTGTGACTCGCTCTTCTCTAAACCCTGTCCATCAAATTTTATACATCCTTGACTGATCCTTAGCTTTGTTTCCTCAACTTTGGGAATCTCTGGGTTTTGTCTGGTTTCCTACATTGCAGTCTGGAAACTCTCTCAAGGCATAAGTTGGGCAATTGCAAGATTTGTTCTGTCCATTTTCCTTCTTGCAGGAAATTTGAAACCTATTGTTGTAGAGAGTTTTTGTACTGGTTGTTTCAATGGGAAGGTAAATACAATTCCTGTTAACCTATTTTGGTCAAAAGCAGACGTCTCTTAATTAGAATGGTTATGTCACTTACATTTGATATAATTAAAATGTACTTATTGTAGTAATATTGTTTTGTAACATCATATATGTTTCAGGTATATAATTTTACAGTTCAACATCTGTATAGGCTACATTATTAAAAGTCTAATTTCCATCCATCATCATAAAATAGACCTTCTTTACCCAATCTGCTCACTCCTGTGGTGTAATTATTAATTTGGTTGGACCTAAAGGTAAATGAAGACTGATGTAAAATATAGATAAAAAATAAAATAAAGTAAAAAGAGAGCTAAAATGTCAATAGAGGATTTTCAAAGTCATAATAAAAATTGCCTGATTAAGTTTTAAAAGGTAGGATAGAAAATCAAAGGAACAAAATAAGACAAATAGAAAACAGGTAAGGAGATATTATCTTTACTAGCCCCGTAGAAATATATGGTTATTATTTTGGTTTATTTTTTTCTTGTTATTACCATGGGACCAAACATCCTTCATGTCCTTAAACATCCTAACTGCAAATGGAGGAACACAGGTGTGATTCTTTAGTTAGTTTGATTTTTGCTCATTCTTGTTTTCTTATGCAATCTATTTCTCGCGTGCTTTATGGTTTTCAACTGAGAGTTCATATTATCTGTAGAAATTCTTTGAGGTTTTGATTCAGAAGTTAATTCCTCTAAGGAATCTTCTATTAGCCACTGGGTACAAATGTGAAACCACTATAAACCAAATTTTTGTTTTGGTGCTTTCAGGTTACAAACATCACATAAATTACTCCTCAAGGCTATCTGAAGGTAGGTATATGATTAAAAAATTCTCATAGGAAGCTTTCCTTTTTGCTAATCACTTAAAGCCCAGGGTGGCACAAGTGATGCTACCCAAGCTCTCTGTAGGTGTCTTTATTTCTAGGTCCCAAATTTATGCAAAAGGCCTATGATCAAATTTCCACTGTGAAGACTTTGAGTTTTACTTTCTATGTCCAGGTGTATAGCCATTTAAAATCAAAGCTCTAGGTCACTAGTGATACATAGACAGCTTCAGGGATAAGGCTGTATCAGAACTTACTTTTCTGGAGTCAAAATTTCTTGCCTTTGTTTTCCCATCAACTTACCCACAGATCTAAAAAGAGACCTTAATATTTTATCCAGTGTTTTAAAGGTGCTTGTACTGAGACAGCTTCTCAGTAGATGTAATCCACCTTACTTCCATGAATGGGAGTCCAGTATTTCTTTCATCTGTCAATGTCTTTGAGTTAGTCTTCAGGCCTGGGAGCATATAGACCATTTAGCTGCGTTTAGGTGACTTTGTAACTCTGCCCTGACCCATTATGTATTGATTTTAAAATTCAAACTGAAAGGGCAATTTAGTTACTTTGTTTTTAAGCTCTTAAGGATGCCACAATGAAACCCCCAATAAATTCAGGGAGGAATGGGACTATATCCATAGTGGCCGTCATTGTGTTTCTGGCCCCAATTGACATAAATTAAGCCCCAATGAAGACTCATCACACTAAATAGGGCCTTGGAAACTATATTCAGCTTGTTTTGAAATTTTTCTGCCAACTGTTTTAGGGGTCATTTCATCAGTACCTGTTATGTCTCATAGCCTAGGTTTGCCCCTAAGGGGTTGCTAAAATAGAATATTAATGATGTTAACACTTATTGAGTGTTTTACATGCATTATTCTGCAGAATATCTGCAACAACCTCGTATTTTGGTACCATGATTATCATCACCATTTTATAGATGAGAAAACTGAGGCACAGAGAAGTATAGCAATTTGTTCAAAGCTCATTCAAAAGCAGCAGTTCTGAGTTGGGGGTCAACTCAGTTGTGTGATACCAGAGACTTGCTCCTCTTATGACCACACACAGACCTCTTGAGGCTTCCAGGCTGGTTCTTGAGTCAAGATGGAGATGCCAGCATAAGATTCTAAGTGCAGGGGATGCCCAGAGAAAGAAAAAAGCAAGTGTGACCCAGTGCAGTCTCAGAAGCCCAGGGAAGGTGACGAATTCTGGGAGGGCAAACTGGAAGTTCTCCAGGGACTATGGTGACCCCGGACTTTTGGAGCAGAGAAACTCCTTTCTTCCAGTTTCTCCGAACCTCAGGACTGGAGGCAATGCTGAAGCGAGGCTGGCGTTCAGGACCAGAGACTGCTGGGAGTCAAGAGTGGAAAAGAGTGTGGCTAAATGTCAAGGTTTAGGGCTCTGGCCAGCCTGGCTGCTCTGTGCTAGCATCCTGCCACGGGAGGAAGATCAGGGGGAGAATCTATGGGAGCCCTCGGAAGAGCTTCCGAAAAGGGCCCCCCAGCCAGGGAGCAGGGAGAAGCGGGCGTTCTGGCGGCCAGGTTGAGGCGGGGTGGCAGGCCACCCGGACACCTCTGACAGGCAATTTCCAATTTCCTATGGAATTAAACTGTAAAAGCAGAGAGTCCGTCACTGTCTGCTGCCTCCCTGGGAGGGGAGAAAGTTACTTGAAAAAGCTGAACTGTCCTTGCCCAAACAAAACAGCAACTGAAGAAGCTGGTATTTGGGGAATGGTTTCAGAGCCCTGAGTGGGAAGTCAGAACGACTGGATCTTCTGTCTCTACCTGCTTAGGTGACCTTGGGCCAGTCCCTTCCGCTCTCTGGGCCTTAGTTTCTTCATCTTGAAAAGGAGTCTTTGGACGAGATGATGCTGGAGTCCCTTTCCAATTCTGAGATGCTAGCATTCTGTAATAAAGTTGGGTGTGGGAAAATATGAGGTCTAGGGGGACTGGGGGAAGGGGCTGGAACCATCCTGGGTTGGAACTGTTAAAGGAAGCTCTGTTCAGCCCCAGCCCCAAGGCTCCCAAATCCAGCAGCAGAACTGGGATCCACCCAACCAAAATCAGCGAGGGGAAGCCAAAAACATGAGTAAGGAGAGGCTGGGCCATAAACATGTCATCTGCACAAACATCCAGCCCCCTCTGGGGTCCCATTGGCCCTGCTGGGGGAGGAGGCTGCTGCTGGGGCCCCCCTCAGCCACAACTCCAAGCTCACTCGCTTGGCCGGGGATTTCAGGGTGGAGGCCTGACTGCGTAGAAGGGAACCTGGCTGTGGACGTGCCCTGAGGAGCCGTCAGGAAGGGCTGGGGAAGCGAGGGCCCCACCAAGGCCAGGCAGCTGGGGGTGCCTCTCAGTTGAAGGGAAGCCTCCATCCTGATGTAATACAAGGTTTTCTGGGATGGTCTCCATTTTAGATCTACTGAAGCTCCTACTTTTCCAGTCCTGAATGTTCTCCAGAGTTCCAGAAAACCAGCAGCCAGGGGCATCTTGTTTCCTGAATCTTCACAGGCATTCAGACTCAATATTCCCTGAACATAACTCTTGGTTCTCTCCATATTATCTTCTATAGAGTCCCCAAGTTCAGAGGTGGCACTGTCACACTGCCATTCAAGCTGATGTCCTGGAAGTTATCCTTGATCCTCTCTTCATTCACATCCAAGAGATACCCATGTCTATATCCATCTCTTCACAATCTAACCCTTGGTGCATTTTGCATTGACCCATTCCTCTCTCCTCTTCTTTCTTTAGCTCAAGGACACATATTTTCACCAATCATAATGTAGTTTTCATATGGTGCACCTTTTAAAAGTCATTTTTAATAATGAAATAAAGGCTAGCAAAAAAAAAAAAAAAGAAGAAAGAAAGAAAGAAATAAAGGCTAGCACTTTGACAATAACCTGAAGTTCAAATGTATCATTTCCCCATCCAACTCCTTGCCTCTGCCATCCAAGGGAACCATCCTTCTACATCCCATATTAATTGTTCTATTACTTTTTTGAAATGAAATCTTGTTTCATCTCTCTACACTCCTAAAGTCTAGTTTAAAATTTTATAACAGGTTATTATTTTGTATGTAATCTTTTGGAATTTACTCTTTTCGCCTAATAATATATTGCTAAGCATAGTAGATTGTTTATACATACCACTGTGATTATTCCTCTGCCACCTCTCTGTCCCTTTTGCAATGTGATTTGATGCAATGGAAGCATTAAAAGGTCTAGTCTATTTCCACATCTCTTAAATCTAGATTGCTTTAATGTGGTAAAAGCAGGATCATGCCATTTATGAGCTTAGTTTTTAACTTTGCACTCTTCCTTATTCTTCTGGAGAATATGAACAAGTCTGACCTAGCTTGCTGGGGTATAAGAGACATGAGGCCCAATAACCACCATTCCCTTGGCTGACAACCAATCAAGTCTTGGAAGCAGAGCCTTCTTAGCTGACTCCACCAACCATGGAGTGAGAAGGAAACCCTGCTAAGATCAAAAGAATGCCCAACCAAAAATGCTAACCCACTGAATTATGGATTAAATAACAAATTGTCGTTTCAGCTACTAAGCTTGAAGTGGTTTGTTGAATAGTGACTATTAGGTCATAAACCAAGCTTCAGCTGTATTGCCATGGTTCCTTTTCACTGGTGTATAATATTCTACGGTGTGTACATAATGTAGTTTACTAATATACTCTCCTGATGATGGGCATCTGTTTCTGGTATTGCGGAGATGCCTCCATGAATATTTTCGTACATGTCCTCTATTTAGTATGTGCAAGAGATTACTTCTGTCCAGACACAGGTGCTAGGAACCTTGACTTCATTCCCTTCACTATCCCAGAAAGAATTAACAAAAATGAAAAACTGATCAGGACATTCCTTGCTCAAAATTCTTCCATGGCTTTATCTTCCCTCAGACTAGAGTCTACTTCCTTTACCTGAAATTTAAGACTTTCTGTACCCAATTAGTGATGATCTCTCTGCCCATAAACTTGAACACCAAGTAGTTGGGAGACCTTGGGGACAAACTACTTCATCTCTCTTGCCTCAGTTTTCACTTCTGAAAAATAGAGCTAATGACAGATGTAGTCATATGATTATAGGGAATTTGGGATTACATGAGTTAATACATAGAAAGGTTTAGAACAAAGCATCCCATAAATATATACTGTTATTATTGCTGTTATCATTATCAAATATAGCCCAATGGTAAAAGTGATGTTTTTGAGAAAACATCCTACTTCAGAGCCGTTTCCTTTGTGGGCCCTCTGTGAAGAAAGCCTATGCTTTCTGGTTTACTGGGTAAACATGCCTGTCCAGAACTCACCTTTGACACCTATCCTGTTCATCCCTCGCCTCCCAGGAGAATTGGCCTCCCTTTCCTCTGGGCCCGTTGGTCCCTTGCACATCAACCACAGCTGATTCACTAGGCCTCACTGAGCTTGGAGCCCACTTACCTCTGTATCTCAAAGCCTGGCACAGGGTAGAGTCATGATTAATAGGTGGTAAATGAACAAGTGAATTATGGACCTTGCTTCCCCTGTGAAATCATTCATTCATCATTCATCCAACCACCACTTACTGAGTTTGGCTCTGAGGCAGGCACTGGTATCGCCAAGAGGAGACCGCTCCCTGCAGGTGTCTCCTAGTGCAATGAGGAGAGACAGACCTCTGTGTGGATGAGCACAATTTAGCATGGGCTGGGCTGTGACTCTCAGGTGCTTCGTTCACAACAAGCAGAGGCAGGGGCCAGCCCTCAAGGACCACACAGACCATGGAGGGAAGTAAGACTTACCTGAGACTGAACTAAAGCATTCAGTGCATTGAGGATTCTCTTGTGCATGGGGTGGGGGTCTAGAGAACCAGAGAGGTGTCCCTGGGGTCCCAGGGCTCTAAGTCCCAGATACCAGTTCTGGGAGTACAGGAAGTATCCTGCTTACCCTGTAGCCCAGGCCTAGCCAGGGTCTGAGCTGAGGTAGTGGTCAACATAAATATTTTGTTGAGTATGTGATTAATGAGGAGTGGGAATCTAAAGAAATAAGAACTGCATTCCAGTCTCACTCTGCCACATGCCGGTCGGTGACTAAGCCCCAGGACACGTCCCCTCTCGGGCCTCAGATATTTTCCAATGTCTTATCCAACTCTCAACCCTATGAAGATGCAGAGATGTAGGCTATGCCCTCAGAGTGCTCTCCTTGCTGGGTGTGTGTGCCTGTGTGTGTGTGTGTGTGTGTGTGTGTGTGTATGTACACATACATGTTAGCACTTCCCTGAGCCAGGTTTGGGAGTGAAATGTGGTAACTATCGCTTCAAGAGCACTTCTTCTGTCTGGGCAGGGAAACACAAAGTTCTGAAGTCCCATATATACATGATCTCATTTTACCTCTGCACACACTCTACATGACACCAGCGAGGTGATTGTCCTTGTTTCATAGAGAGGGAAACTGAGGCTCCTGAGAGGGAACCAGTGAGGCTCCTGAGGGGGAACCACAGCTAGTAAGTGGCAAGGTCTGAGTGGCTCCACGGCCACCCTACTCCACCAAAGATCTGTCCATTGGCAGCTGGGATTATGTCTTTCCATCACTTGGAATATGACTGAGAATTCAGAGATCAAGGAGGCCAAGGGGGTGAGGGTACGGAGATGGTGTTCAGCCTCACTGCCTCTCCAACCCCCTGCTAATCAGAGCCAGAGCCCCATGTAAAAGATCTGGCGTAGGCTTTTGAGAGCTTACATATGAGTCTACGCTTTGCTCAACCCAAGGGCTTCCCGCAGTGCTCTGGACTATTGTTTTCTGGCTGGGCTACCGGAGGGCAGAGGTCAGTAGAGGTCCTGTCTTTGGCTCACCCTCCAACAGGGTGGATTCCCAGCTAGTCCGAGAGATGCTGGAACGGCCTCTCTGCTCATGCAAGGGCAGCAGGACCTGGAGACTCTCCCAGGTCCAGCAACTTCCCTCTCTTGCCACCAAGCAACATAGAGGAGACAAGCGCAGCCCTGGAAATCAAGCCATGGGAAAAACTGCTATGAACTAACTGGCCTTTGAAAGGTGTTCTCTTTCTTCTAAAGCTTAGCGGAGGAAAGAAACAAGCAAGAGAGACAGAGAGGAGGGAGAAGTTGGCCAGACGGGAGGCCTGGTCTGCTGAGTCAAATTTCCTGACCTGCTCATCCCCTAATTACTCCTGAAGCAGAGGCCATGGTGGGGCTGTGTTTGCGAATGTACTGAGCGGACAGATCGGGCCTCTTCTGCAGCTGCAGGCTCCCCATTCCAAGGCCCCTACTCAACAGGTCTGATGGAAGGCCTTGGATACCGAGCCCAAATAGAATCACCCTGGTGGGGAGGGCTTTTCTGGGCCCCAGGGGGAAAATTTGGATGGTGGGAACCTAAAATCTTGCAGCTGAAGCTGCTGTCCTTCCAGAACAGAGCAGGAGAGTGTACGGAGCACCAAGGTCCGCCCTCGCCGGTCCGGAGCATCAGGGACAGTGTCTCCCAGCTCAGCAAGGATGATCCTGGGAAGTGACCTGAACTCTGGAGACCTGGGCCAGAAGCAGCCTCCATCATGATTTCTGCACACACCCCTGCCCCTCCGGCGAGGTGTGGGGGTGGGTGGGGAGACGCTTCCTCGTCCAGGCCTTCGGAAACATCCCGACACACTTTCCTCCAGGCAGGCCCAAGTTAGTTTCCAAGCATTTCACTTTCCATTTCTTCTCCAGATCTGGTAACAGGGTGTTCCTGCCCTCTTCCCCTTGCTGACCTTTCTGCCTGGGCCCTGCCCCCGCTGTGTTTCATCAAGTCGACACACTCCCAGAGTCCAGGCCAACTCTGCGCTCAGCCCGAGGAAGGCAAAGATGTGGGCGCTGGGCCCTGCTGGGTCTCACAGCTTCCCATCAAATCCTAGGGGCCACTGGACTGAGGGGTTCAGGGGCTTTGAGGTCTGGTATCCTGACTTTGAGACCAGCTCCAGCATACTCTAGCTCCATGTGCTGCCTTGGGAGAGTATCTTGAGCTCTCCGAGCCTCAGTGTCTCCATCTGTGAGATGGGGGTTACCCTATCTGCTGCAGATTGCCATGCAGTCAAAACAAGACAATGGGTGTGTGGCAAATGCAGGTTTAGGTTTGGGTCCATGAAAGGCATCTAAACTTTCTGGGAGTAGATGGTCACCTCAAGAAAGTTCTTACTTTGGGGGACAGACCCTTGGGTGTCTTTCTAGGTGTGCAGGAGAAGCCGAAGACAGAGAGCCAGACAAAACTGGGTTTGAATTCTGGCCTCTGCTGCTTCTGAACTGCGGGACTTTGAACAACTCAACCCACCTCTCTGAGCCCTCCATTAGAATATAACGTGTAACTAAAAATGCCACCTACCTCCAGGGGTTGAGACCAGGGTCAAGTGACACAATGCAAGCCCTTGGCACAGCTTGTGGCTCAGGGCTGGTGACAGTCCTGGCTGATGAAGCGTCTTCGGAACCAGGGTGATGACAGTCTCCGCTCCCTCCCCGGAGTGGCCCGGGAGGAGTTTGGCCAGGACGCCACTGTTTCTTTGTGTAAGAGGAAGAAGACGCTATACATCTCAGGCTCGCTCAACTCCCTTCCCTCCCACTCACCACCACTTTTTTCTGTGTCCAGGCCATATGAGCTTTGCAGAGCAGACATGGAAAGCAGGGATTGGAAAAAAGAAAGAGGGGAGCCTGAAGCCAGAGTGGGCGTCATGCAAGAGGGCTGCAGGCGGCTGCAGCCTCCAGTCAAGGAGCAAACGGCCCAGATCTCCCAAGCAGAGCCCAGGCCTACTTTGAAGTGTTGACAACATGTAAAATTAAAAGCATCGCAATGCGAATTATCACGTTGTTTCTTCCACTTTGATAGCCTCTACAAAGCATTTTATACTGATGAATCAATACAAGTGTCTCTTTACAAGGACATGAGGAACAAAAAACAATTTTTTTTCCCTTAAGAGAAACCAACAAACCTAATGAAAAAATTTTAGCTTCGGCTTGCGTGATAGCTCTGGAGAATAGAGTGAGTTGGGTCTGTCCTTGGACACGTGACCTTGGAGGTCACTGGTGTCCCCTTGCTTGGCTCACATCATGCAGGCCCCAGACGAACATTCCTCCTGCTAATTAATTTGCACCATAAGACGAGACAAACCAGTGACAATCGTACTGCTCTGTCTCGTGACTATCTGCGTGCATGCACGTGCATGAGCCTATATGTCAGTCTATGTATCTATCCATCTCTATATGCTTGTATATATGTATGTGTATTTATATATGTATGTATTTTATGGTTTGGTAAAATAAAGCTTGCAAATTAGGATTAATTTATAACTCGTTATAACTTGATTATTGGCTGGGACTCCCTTTATGTTACAGCAGATGGACTTTTTCGTGAAATATTTTCCCTGAGTTGCTATAGAGACATGCCAACATCTTTCTGCTGAAGTGATTCCCCGCGGGCCTGTTTGTTGTTGCGCCCGGTGCCGAATAACTCGCAGGCTGAATCATTTGCAGCCCGCAGAGGCTGATTAAAGAGCCAGGGGCCCTGGGAGTCTCAGGTCTCTTGGCTACTGCCTCCAGGGATGGGCTGCAAAAGTCGTTAGGGCTGAAAGGGGTTGGGGGCTGGGCCGGCGGGTGGAGGCATGTGCCCAGGTAAGCCAGGCAGCTGCTGGAGAGAGTGCTGTGGGAGAAGTAACTCGGCCTCATCAAGGACCAAACTGGTGCTTTTACTCCCATTTTTCAGGTGGGGAAAATGAGGCACAGAAGAATTAAGTGATTTGCTCAAGCCACTACTGCAGCATTCAAGCCCCGGTCTCTCTGACTCTGTCCTTCTGACATTAGTGTCTTCCTCACATGGGGGTTGGGGTGGGATAGATGGGGTACATCTGGAAGTTAGGAACTTGGGTGAACTGAAAAGCCAGAGGCTGGGTGGGGTGGCCAAATCCAGTCCTCTGCCAGCTCCTCTGGCTGTCGGAGGATCCTCAGACAAAACCTCCAGCCTCCCTCACGCAAGTCACAGTCCATTTGGGCAGACACACTCAGGCCTGTCTGACCAGCAACGTAAACATGGCCAAGCACTGAGACGCTGTGGGTCCCAACTTTTGAGCCAGAGGCTACGTATGGGAGTCCCTGCCTCCTCCCTTCCCTTTTCAGGCAAAGATGTGAACGAGTGACGTTTCCTGAGAGCAGGGCTTACGAAGAGGGTGGCCTGGAGTGATGACAAGGGTGTGGGCTTTGAAGCCAGACAGACTCAAGTTAGAATCTTGAATCCATCGTTGTCCAGAGGTGTGATTTTAGGCAACTGACTCCTTGCTGAGCTCTGATTTTCCTAATCTGTGCAGTGGTACTCGTGGTGCCTACCTGGTGGTTATAGGCAGTCCTCCCACCAGAATGCAGTTTCCCAGAACAGTACCTGGCATACAGGAGGCCTTGCTAAATACATAGGATGACTAAATAAATATGCCTTTAATGCACCTGCAATGTAATAGGTACTCAATAAGTTGTATAAATTATTTTAATCTAGCATGTCTTAAACTTCAAGTTCTTTTTTTCCATCACATTTTTAGCTTCCCTCCCTGGGCAGGGTTTTCAGAATCCTGAGTCGCTCACCAGGATCTTCCAACCCATTATAGACAGGAATCTTGGAGACTACAAACAATTTCACATATTAACAAATATCTAAGTCCATGGAGGGTTTTTCCTATGAGGGACATTAGCAAGGACTCTAAAGATTGCAAGGAGACAAACTTAAACTGTCTTAAGCTTTTTTTGCAAGAGTAAACAGCTTCAGGTATGGCTGGATCTAGGTGTCCAGTCAATCTCTTCTTGACTTTGCTCTTTTCTTTTTAGCTTCACCTTCATGGGGGCTATGCCCTTGTGAGGTCAGGATGGCTCCAGAACCCCAGTTGCTAGTTAAGCACCTTGGCAAAAACAGAAAACCTCCTTCCCAGGGTTCAAATACAAGACCTAGGACTGGATTTCATTGAATGCTCTTAGATCACATGCTATGTTTGATAAGGTATACACTCTGGAAAACTGGAGGTGAGGTCAGTAAGCCCCACCTAACAGAACATGACCTGAGAGTGGGGAACTGTTCTCCAACGTGAATTAGATGCTCTTGCCAGGAGAAGAGAGCTGGGCTGGGCAGGCAAACACAGTTAATATCTGCCTCAGAGAGGGAGACTACTTAACATTTATCCTCATGACAATCCTGAAAGGTAGTTATGATTTTTCTCATTTTACTAACACTGAAGCTGAGAGTGTCTGGGGACCTTGCCTCAGGTTACATGGAGTGTTAGTGGTATATGCAAGGTGGGAATCTCCAAGCCTGTTCTTGCTGGGACTTTAAAGGAGAAAGTGAACCTTGCAGCAGGTCTGGAACTAGCATTTGGAGGATGGGTAGAAGACACAGACAGCCCAGAATTCCAGCTTCAGCTAGGGGAATCTTCCAGGCCCATGCACAGAGGTTTGTGGTTCATGTTCTTTTTCGTGCCAAGTAACAAAAGTCTTGAGAAAAGTAGGGGCTTGCTTTTTTTCATCTTCCCCAAACCCCAAAGCATATTGTTGTACTGTCTGAGACTCTTGTAAGTGATTAATTATTTTGGCGATTTTAAATCAGAAATCATTTGAACCTGAAATTAAGAATCCTATTTTTAAACGTTTTCTTTTGCAGGCTCTTTGGGGACTTTACTTGGAGAAAGTCCCGTCTTCTCAAGTATCATCGCCCTATAGAACTGGGATCTTCCAAGAAGTACATCAAGGGTACCTCTCAAACCAGTCCTTAAGACTGGGTTGGTGGTTCACTTCCCTCCCAACCCATCTCCAGACCTCATTCAATCTTAAGTCTCATCAACCCTTTGAAACTCTGAGAGCTTTGAACCTGAGCTTTCTTCTTTGTCTATCCTGGCCCTGCTCAAATCTGAGTTGCATAAAGAAATGGTTTGCAACTCTGGACTAGGTTCAGTTGTCTGTTTTCATAATGTAGCCTGTTCTTGAATTCATCTGTAGAATCTTGGGCTTCAAGAACCAGATTCAAATAAAGTCTGTAAGGAGACTTGGAAACTATAAAGCAATATATGACAGATGTCATAAAATTGAAGAGAACTTCCTGTGTTATCCTCTATCTTACGCCCCTCAGTCTTTTGGTTCCTTCCTCATTAAAATTTGATATCATATATATTGTATACAATATATTGGTATTGTTTGTGTATATATATGTATATACTGATACATATATACACACATATATACTTGTATATATACACACATACACATATACACCCACCACAATTACATATAGATATATTTATATATCAATATATATCTCATACACTGATATGGTAACTCATATGTACATATAATAGCTTATATATGGTTATATATATGCCAATGTATGTGATATATATTGACATTATACCATTATGTTAGCGTATTGTATATATATGTAGTGATGTATACACCTACTTATTGTATATATGTATATCTATATGGCATATGTACATGTATATGATCTATATTGGCATATCATATATACCAATATAATATATTGGTCTAGTTGTACATGCATAATATATCGCTGTATCTATACACATTTTAAGTTCTGTCTCCTTTTTTAAACGGTAAGTTCTGTGAAGGTATTTATGAGCATCTTGGTGACATTATATCCAACACGTAGTATTGTTCTGCAATAAAGTCAGATGCTCAGTAAACATTTGCTAAATGAATGAATGTGTGAGTAAATGGTTGAAATACATGGTCTGGTTTTCCTAGTCAGATGGCAAAACAAAGACATTGGAGTTGGACGCATCTGGTTTGAACCCATAGCTCGGTTGCTTCCTAGCAACATGACCTAGGGTACATGACCTTGCTTGGCTTTTTTGTGGGGATAATACTACACTTCACCAATCACCTGTGTGGATTCAGTGTTTGCTGTATTACATGTTCGATGTCAGCTTCCTTCTCCCTCCCCTCTTTAAAGATTCCATGATACATTCAAGACTGGGAAAATACTGGACATTTAGCAAATACTTTTAGATTGGTAGATGGATGAATGTATCAGAGTGACGGGTATAACATGTGTGTGGGAATCCCATACCTCGCTGAAAGAAAATAGTATGTGTAACTGAGTGAGAATTCAGAAAGGCCTGGGATGTGATGTGAAGTCAGAAGGGGAGGTCAAAGACAAACATTATGTCTGTGTGTGTCCCTGCTTATGTTAATTTGGGTAGATGTGCACAAAGAGAGGGAACCAGTACTTCAAAGTCCACTGATTCTAAGTTAAAAATTTTAATTTTGTAACCCAACAGGTACCTGAAAACCTGAAAGTTCTTGAGAAAGAGGAAAGTGATGGACATTTTTAGTATCTCTGTGCAAGACATACTACAAGAGGGAGAAGCCATGAAGGCTGTTCTAGTAATCTAAGAAAAAGAGAGAAATGACTAAGAGGTATTCAATAAACCATGTGTTGACACCCAAAAGTAAAGAGAGGCAAGTTTTGAAGACTTCTTGGATCCATAAATCAAGAAATATTTATTGGGGATGGAGTAAAAAGAGAGGAAGGGACCAAATTTGTTTTTATTTTTCCTTCTAAAATTATAAATGTGATTTTTCCATTGCAAAATAATATAACCCAGTACAGGATATAATTAGAAAATGAAAGGAAAAATAATCACCCATAATCCTACAAGCAGAACACCTCCATGACTGCATTTTATGACCCCACTTCTACGGCCTTGTGAGAATGAATGAGTCTGCTGTGTTCATGACAGAGATATGGGAGGAGAGTCAGAAGCTGTGAAGGAGAGGCCATAAATGAACTCATTTGCTCATTTGCTAATTTGATTCAATCACCACAAAAGAGACCTAAGTAGCAAAAGCCCTGTCTTGTCATTGGATTGGAATCTCCTACTTTCTTCTTACAAACGTGCTGGCTCGCTCCAACCTGGTCACCAAGGTCCTCTTTCTCACTCTACAAAAACAGGGCTTTGTGGGGTAGAAAAGAGCACAAGGGACTATGGTGATGGTTCACGGGTGAATTGGTGGTGGGTAACCTATGGGGAATACACAATAATGTAAATAATATGAATAATAATAAAAAAGACAGGGCTTTGTTTTGCTGGGGGGTTTTGGGTCTTTTTTGCATCTACCACCACTTTCTTATTATATATGATCTTCCTCTGGGGGGCATTCTTAACTGTGTGGACTGCTGGCAATAGAGTTCTTTCTGACAATGGGTAGGTCAAGGCTTGCTTTGCTGGTCCATTCAGCAAATGCTTATCTTTCTCCTAATCTGCTAATTTTGGGGTAGTCTGGTTCATCAGCCAGTTGGTCATTTGGTCAGCTGGTTAGCCAGGTTTTTGGGGAGGCAGGCAAGTTAGCCTTACCATCCATCAGTCAATCAGTTGGCCTGTTGGTTGGCCATTTGTCTATGGCCAGTTGGGCAGTCAGTCCCTTCAATGGCATATCAATCTTTCTATTGGCTCAACTATCACTCAGCCCATTTCATCAGTCTGTCAGTCTGCTGGTTAGTCTCTCCATTAGCTTTTTGGCCAGTTAACACTTCAGTCAGTCAGTAAGACAGTAAGTCTGTCATTTGCCAGTATGTCAGTCAGGCTACACTCTGGACAAGCCCCCCTCCCATCCCCAGAAAGCCAGTGATCTCAGTCCTTACCTGAGAAGGGAGGGCATGGAGGGAGAAGCTCATTTCCTCCTTGCAGAGAGCCTTTGAACTGCTCCGTCAATCCTTGGAAACTTTAAATCAAAAGTTATTTATGAGGTACCAGAGTGAAAACAGTCTCATCATTCTAAATTACTAGCAGCTAACTTGAGTTCACTCATTTTCCTTCAAAAATTGTTAAAATTCAGAACCATGGTTTCCCTTCTTGCCCCTGCTCCACTCCCTTCCTCCTCCCTGGGAGGCTGGGGGTTGGTTTTCAGGAGCATGTGACTTCATCTGCTGATCCCGATGCCAAGCAGCGCTGTGAAGGCCCACGAAGAGATGAGTCACTCTCCAGGAGAGGAGGCTTGTGGGGAGTTAGGCAGGCTCCCAGACGCTGGGTGCTGGGCCTTGGGGTCCCGCTCAAGTGACCCCATGAGTTAAGTATTAGTCCAGCCTGTGGGGTCTTTTTCCACTTGGAGGCCCCTTGCCGACTCTAAGAGTCTGGAAAGATGATTCACCAGAATGGGCTTTAGCAAAGGGGTTAAAGAACTGATTTGCTCTAGGCTCTCCTTTCTTTTGGGGAGGGGCATAGGCTGTTTAATATTCGGAGCAGTTTTCCTCATGTCTAAAAGAACAGACAACATACTGGGCACCAGGACACTTGGGTTCCGGGCCGGCCCACAGCCAAAAACAGAAGACGAAGTTGACTCTCAGCCAACTGCTGCCTCCCCACTGAGCAACTCTCTTTCCAGGTTTCTTATATCCTCCCGATCCTTCTCCTCCACCTCAGACTCTTGTGCTCATCAACTAGTCTCTAAAAACTGACCTTGTGCATGACATTGAGTTGTTAAATTCAAATTCAACATCAGGCATTTACTCAGCACTTATTTGTGTCAGGATCTCCTAGCTTCTCTTTCGGAGCAAAACATCATTTATGCAATGGATATTTATAGGTATTTGAATACTTTCTGCCTCAAAGCATGGGGCTAGAGGTGGAGACATTGTGTTATGCATAGCAGACATTGTCCTTGGCTTCATGGGAGACTAGAAAGATTCACACATCCATCAAATGATAAACAAAAGTGTTTAATCTACTGAGATAGGTGCTTTGATGGAAAGCACCAGTTGTTTAGGAGAGAAAATATAATGGCTTGGTTTGGGGACCCAAGGACCTTCCCCAGGTAACAGTTTGAAGGTTTAGAGTTACCAAGGTGAAGATAGGAAGATAGGAAGGATCATCTCAAGTAGAAAAGGCAGCTCATGACAAGGCACTGTGGAGGGAGGAAAAGTGGAACATCAAGGACTGAAAGAAGACCCAGCTGGGAAGAATGGTGAGGTCAGTGCATGATTATCCATTCATCATCCGTCCTTCACTCATTTGTACTTTCAATCATGCAGGCACACACTCAGCAAGTATTTATTGAATGCCTACTTTACATCTATCTTTCAGAGTTCACAGCTTGCAAGCAACAGCAACTAGGCTGGCTACAGTGTTGGTTGGGTAACCTTGGGAAGGTTGCTGAAGAACCATAAAATTGGTGGGGTATGAGAGCAGCAGGCTTAGAAAGGAAGATTGCTATAGTAACTTTCTTGTTGTAACGGATGTAAACCCAGACACTGGTGTAGGTTCCTTTCTTTATAGCACAAAGATCCAAAGTCCTAGCAGGGAGTTCAATCTGGCTCTCTAATATGTGCCCCTTACCTTACCAGGACTATGATAGAAAGGATACAACCTCTTGCTTTTTTAGTGGTAAGTCAGCACCTGGGTTAATTTTCTCACCAAAACTCCGTGCCAAGGGGGACATTTATTTTCTAAGACTGATGTGTTAGGAAGGATGAATAGATGTTGGGTAATCCCAAGTCATCTAGTGTTCATGATAACCTTCAAATCCTAAAGGTCAGGCTAGAACCCTTATAGCCTTCCTGGCAGTGGTTCTCTTTGGAAGTTCAGGGATCATGTGGATGGATGGTGTCAACACTAGAAACAGCTTCATGTTCATGTGTAGGTGTGTAGTTGTTTAACCTGGTATCAGAATTAGTCTGTGAAGGTTTTTTTTCTCATGACACCATCACTCTCTCTCTGAGTATGTGTATGTGGGTGGGTGGGCAGGGGGGAGCAAGGCAGGGGTATGACCTGGCTGGAGTATGACTTGGCTAAGACCACATAGGGAACTGGTGCTGGAAGAGGATTTAAACCCAAGTCTGGTTGGCTCTAAAGCCAGTGCTGTTTTTACTGCAGTCCTGAGACTTCAGGAATCCAGACCAAGCTAGGTCCCTATGAAGTGTGTCCTCACAGTCTCAGGGATGAGCAGGTGTGGGAACCCCAAGCACACACTCCCATGCCGTCCCTTCCAGATCCGGCTCTTGGCTTTGTCGCTGGGCGCACAGCTTCCAGCCAAGGTCTCTAGGTTCTTCACATATGAATGGGCATAAAAATCTTCCCTTTGGCATCTGCGAGCATTGAGGTGAGAAGAAAGCAAGTTGATGCCTGTCGAATGTCTTTCAGACTAAGGAGTGGTTCAATGGATAAGAATAATGAGCCACCCTTGGAGCCAAACTGTGGTCCTCAAGGGAAGCTGTAGCTTGACTCTCACAAATGAACCGAGTCCCAACTCTTCTCCAGTCCTAGCCGAGGTAGCCTCCTCTCAAAATTTGGGCGGTTGTTTTCCCACACCTTTGGAATTTGCTTCCTTCTCTTCTCTTTTCTCTAAGTCTCCAGCTTCATCAGGGGCCTGGGAGGTAGGAAAGGGAGCTGGGAGTGGGGTACATGAAATAGTGGTCATGGACTGTGGACCAGAGCTGGGTTCTCACTTTCAGCCTCTGAATGCATAGGGACAGAACTCAAATGTCTTCAAATAGTGTTCCCTCTGAGCCTAAAGCCACAGCTAAACTGCTCCCTGTTCAGACTAGCCAGCTGCTCTGCACTCTCACACCTCTGTGCCTTTCCTGATGCTGTCCTCCAGGCTTGGTGCCCTTCTCCTGCTTTGGCATCCATTCAAAACCCTCCGGCTTAAAGGCTGGTTTCCCTGAACTTTATTTATTTGTTTGTTTGTTTATTATTATTATGATTGTTTATATCTTTTACATTATTGTGTATTCCCCGTAGGTTACTCACCACCGATTTACCCATGAACCATCACCATAGTCACTTGTGCTCTCTTTTCTCCCCCATTTTGAGCCTTTATCCTCCCCATCCCTGAACTTCTTGCCAGGCAGAAGCAATCAATCCAGCATCTGCTCCACTGCAACTTTGGCATCTCTATTGCAACTATTCTCATATTATCATACCTAGTTCTCTGAAGGATCTGTGAGTTTCACTAAGCAGGGATTGTCTCTTATCTAGGAATGGTCAATATACGTGACCCACTGTGCCAGCTCTGATAGATTTGTAGTGGCTGCTGAGAGCGCTCGGCCTGGAGAAGCCCAGCCAATATAATTACAATGGTAGACACAGAGAATTAAATTTCCGACAACTAATGTCAACAAATACGCAAGTGAAATTATTTCAATAACATATTTTATTTACTCTATTGTATACAGTATTATCATTTCAACATACAATCAATATAAAAATTGAGATATTTGACATTATACTTTATCATCAAGTTTTCAAAATCTTAATTGTATATTACGCTTATATTACCTCTCAAGTCAGCTGCTATATTTCATCAGAAATACCTGATGTTTAGTTTTCTTAAAATTTGTCGTGAAAGAAGTAGGTTTGTATTCCCAAGTTTTTCCAAACATAAGTAAAAGTTTCCCAAGACCTGAATGACCAGTTATTAAATATAAATTAATTAAAAGATTAAAGATTTGGCTTCTTAGTGGCTCTAGCTACATTCAAAATGTAGCCACCTATGGCTTAGAGTCCTGAAGGGTAGATCTAGAAGATTCTGAAATTGCAGAATGCTGTGATCAACTGGCAGTGCCTGCCCTGGTGATATAATTGGGGACTGGATGCCCCCAGACTTGATATTTGTCGTTCCTGGTTTTATTTACCTCCTTATTCCCAGCTCCTCTCTGTCAGCTTCATCCAATGTGAAGGAATGGCCGCAAGGACAACTCAGCAATATGGGGTGTGCTGAGTGCTGGCACTTCCTGAACTTTCTTTGAAAAGGTAATGGTGGCAGGCAGGCCCCAGTGTTCTCTGCATGGAGTGACAGCATTAGATTATAATGTGGGGGTGGGCTCTGGGATTGGCTGGAGAAGACCAGAGGGCACCAGCCTGGAGTGGGCAGTGGGTGGGGAGGCAGCATGGCAGGAACCAGTCAGAGTGTGAGATGAGGTGTGAAAGGCTCAGCCAAGACACCATGGCTCCTTCTGCTCCAGGAAAGAAAGTCTCAAGAAATCGTTCATTGTTTCAGTCTCAGAGAAAGGCTCCCCTCCCTCAAGGGAGGGGCGGTATTGTTGCTGACATTTTATTGCTATTGTTCGGCATTGACCTCACTCTGAAGAGGCCGCTGGAATGCTGTGAAGTGGAAAGAACAGGGCCCTGGAGTGAGAAGCTTTCCAAGCTCAGTGGTTTGGCCATGTGGCCTTGGGCCAAGTGACCCCACCTCTCCATGGCTCAGCGTCCTCCTAGGAGGACCATGAGTGCCCCTGAAGTGGTGTGTGTGTGTGTGTGTGTGTGTGTGTGTGTGTGTGTGTGTGTGTGTGTGTTGGGGTGGGGGGAGTGGTGGTTGTGGGCTGTGCGCATCCGCCCAGGCAGTCGTCTCTATGGATGCTGCACATAATCCTAGTAGAGTCTCAAGCAAGGGCAGTTGTATTATCTTTCAAGGATGAACGTCTACAATTGACTTGAAATACACGGACTGACACAGGAAAATGGGCAATGCAGACTGGAAACAACTCACATCACACCCAGAATAGGAGTGACTGGAGAGGGGTGCCCCCGAGGGAGATCTCCCACCAAAATGAGAAGATGGCAGGGTCTAGCAGAACTGTGACCCTGGACACTGAAGTCACTTTGCCTGGTTAAATCCAGCTCCACCACTTATTAGCTCTGCCTCAGTTTCTCTGTGCCTCCCTTTCCTTGTCAACAGAATGGGCATCATGATATCATTCCTCCTCACCAAGAGTGCCGCTTGGGTTGGTATTATTTTCATTACAACTAACGGGCCGTGGTATAGTCTTGCCAAGCCTACTCCAGCCAGGCTAGTAGAAACAATCAATGGTCCATTACACTTGTTCAGGCAGATACAGTTAGGTCCCTCTCTGGCTTTGCCAGTCTCTATAATACAGGGAGGAGATATATTCCATAGGAGGACCAACTGAGGGGTTTGCACCAGCCAAAGTAGGCTCGGCCCACTATGCCCACAGGTGCACAGTGACGCAGGTGGGATGAGTGTACAGGGTGGACTGAGCACGTAACCAGAGACTACATCCTCTTGGCAATGTCAGCTTTACCAACAGGCAACAGTGATGCTTTCTATAAACGCTTCCCCACTTCTGGGGCTCCAGACTATCTGTAGCACGATCCTTGGGAAGGTTTTTATAAAAGTACAGATTTCCAAGCCCCATTCCAAATTCCCTGAGCCTGTATCTCCTAGTGTGGGCTCAGGAATCTGTATATTTGTGAAGTTCCTGGGTGAATAATGTACACACATAGCTAGGTTTAGGAAACACTGGCTCTCAGCTCTGAAATGGGTGTTGGTATGAGAATTAAGAAAAATCCAACAGAACAAACCTGAGGATTTGATTTGAAAAACAAAAAGAGGGGCCTCCCTGGTGGCGCAGCAGTTAAGCGCTTGCGCTGTGGAGCTGTCGGCAGCGGCAACACGAGTTTGATGCCCTGCTGGGGAGATTCCCACATGACACAGCAGACCTCTCCTGCCTTGCCCGCTGCTCCCCTCAGCAGTGTATTTCCATCCATCTGCCTGTTAAGCTCCCCACTCTGTCTCTGGTGAACCCTCTCGTCGCCCCACGCCTCTGGCCTGTACCCCAACTTGTATGCATAAATAAATAAATCTTTAAAAAAAAAAAAAGAAATGTTCCCCAGTCTTCAGCTATGATGACAGAAGCACGCATCGGACCCGGGACCAGGTAGCAGGAAGAAGGGTGACCAGGCACATCTCTGTGCGACACTCAGCCTTGTGGCTTCCTTTTTCTTTCTAACATCATGATTTCTCTTTAAGCTCCAACTCTCATCCCATTGACGAGTCTCTCCCTCACTGCATCCTTGAAGAGGAAGGTACAGAGCAGGCAACTGATGTCAGGTAAGTGTTAAAACCAGTCCAACTGAGAACTTCCATTTCCTAAGAATATTAGGTTGGAATAGCACAAAGTGCTATTGAAGTGTTGTTTGTGATAGCAAAAAAAAGTGGAAGTGTTTGTCCATCCATGGGAAAATGAATAAACAATCTTATTTATACAGAGAGCACTCTTTGGTAGTGAACGTTAATGCAAGACATCTATGTGTCTTAATATTTTGATTCTCAAAAAAAGCATGTTACAAAAGGTTATCTATTATATGATAGTTAGATAAATTAAAAATTACAAAGCTGTTCCACATATATTTCATATATCCACCCAGATAGAGAGAAGGTATTAAACTTGCATGGATATTCTTAAACACATCATCTTCAAGTTACTGATAACCTTTAGAAGGGACAGGGTCCTGTAAAAAAGATCCAAACAAATATGGCAAATGTTAACATCTATTAAATTTCATGGGCAGGTCAAAGCAAACTGGTGTTAGAGAGACCAGAGATCTAAGAATCCATGTATCAATAGATAGGAAGAACCGGGCTAAGTTCCTGAAAATTCGGGGTACATTTGAAAATAGGAATGGAAAAAATAATGACCTTGTTTGTTGTTCAGGAACTAAGTCTTTGTCTTTTGTTAGTGGCCTTTAACCCATTTATATTTATTTATGGGTGATACTTTTGATCTTAACTGTTGTCATTAAAAATGTTTCCCTACTATTTTAGGTCTAATGCTCCCACCATGCAAATGAACCGGTGGGTCTTGAAAACACACACTTCTGTGGCTACTCTCTAGTCACTAGCTCTCTGCTATCCCCTTTCTGAAATACTAGGAAAAGATTTGGGGTCAGTGAGTGACCTTTGTCTGGACAGTGAGGGCTGTGCTGGTGTCCTGACGAATCTGAAATCAAAGTGTGATTTCAAATGGGATTCTTCATATTGAAGCGGATGCTGTACCCCTGGTTGGAATCCCATCAAACAGATCACTAAAGGAGAGGCAAGACAGCACACTAGAAAGAACATGGATTTTGAGTCAGACACCAAACAAGTCTATATATAGTTTGCCACAGCGGGACACTCGTTCTTTCTGACTGAGTGCTCAGCTTGACCTCCCCCCCCCAGACGGCAGAGAGTGGGACAGTGTCAGGTTTGAGTCACCGCTCTCACGCGTACTAGCCCTGGATGGGCTGTTTCATCTCTCTGAGCTTCAACTCCTCATGGTTAGTCCATGATGCTCAGATCTGTTCCTAGTGCTACTGGCAAGCTGAATGAGATAGCTAACATAAACATTTGACACATAGTAGGTCCTCAGCAGATTCTAATTTTTACTTTATCATCTCTCTCCCATCCATTGGGTATTGATATATATCACTTCATTTCACCCTCCTGGGAAGGCAGGCAAGAAGGGAGACCCAGAGAAGGGTTGGGGTGCTGATAGGGGGAGGGTTCCTCAGACTGGCCACCAGGCTATTACTCTTTGTCTTTTCCTGGCCATACTGCTGGTTACTCTATCAGGGAAGATGGAGAGTTTCTGGGCCTTGAGGGGACGGGATAACCCCCTCTCTCTACCCCCAGCCCCCATGAGGGAAGTCCCTGGCCAGCCCCCTAGTTGCTGCCAGCTCCGAGTTTGCATCAGCAGAGAGGCGGCATGCTGAGGCCTGGCAGGGCCGGCTCCACGCTCCATATGCCCTGGCCCCCATATACCATTTGTCGAGCAGCAGAACAGAATTTCCTCATAAATAAACAAGATCTTGGGTTTCACGTTGGGGAGGCGATGACAGAAGAGGGCCTGGGGCTTTCGAAGTTATCTGCACCCGGGCCTGCCAACTCCTCGCTGCCTGGAAGAGCCGAGAGGAGAGAGGAAGGAGGGCCTGGCCAAGAGCACATATTTTGGTCATAGAGTCACCGCCTGGCGGCTGGCCGCAGCTCCTCTCATTTCCCGCGACGTCCCTCACACTGGCCACCAGGGACTCTGGGCTCAGCAACCACCAGAACCCCCTGCTCAGCCAAGTGTGAGCACCTGAACTTGGTTAGTAGGGAGGTGTGTTGGCAGGCCGGCCAGAGCCTGGGTGAAGTCTAGCTTGGAGGAAAGGGGTCTAGCAGTTTCTGGTCTAGACCACCTGTCTTGTCCACAGTGGATTCTGAACTCAACCCAGCTCAGTCAAAAATGGGGCTGGTTCCCTCTGGTGCCAAACCCAGGGCTGCTGAAGAAGAGACTGAGGACAATCCTGCCCTGTATCTCTGGGAAGAGAATTCTGTGTCCATGGTTGAGGATGATCAAGCATGCAGCAAATCACCACCTCCCAGCCTTGGGACAGTGGAAGAAGTGGAATACTACACACCAATAAAAAAGATGAATTATGGCTACATGGACAAATCTTTCACACGTAACGTCAACCAAAAGAACGTAAAATTTACCTTCAATAACAAAATAGATTTGAACTATACAGGCCTACTTATATGTGATGTTTTTCCATCTGTGGGTCCTAAACTCATATATCCACCCAATCATAGGTGTTGGTTAGCTAAATTCACCAACAAGGAATATGCAGATCAGAGGGCTGAAGTCAACACTAAGGTATGTGAACATCCCCAGATTTTGGTATTCATAGGGGTTAGGTGGTGTCCTGAAACCAGTTACCTAAGGATACTAAGCAATGATTGTAGTTCAATTTGGGGCAGTAAAAATCTCCACTCTATATCAGCAGCGAGAGTGGAGGAATTGAAGCACTTAGCCCCAGGATTCAAGTATCAGCTATATACCGCATGACTCCATTTATGTAAAGTTCAAAACCAGACAAAATTAATCTCTGATAAAATAGTGGTTACTTCTTGGTGTGGGAACTGAGTTGGAAGAGTATGGGGGAGCCCACTGGACGTAGGCAATGCTCTATCCATTGATCTGGAAGGTGCTTACACAGGAGTCTGCATACAGAAAGGATCTTGATCTGTAACTCCTGGATGAATGTGCTTTTCTAGTTCCATCCATGTTGCTGTGAAATGAATGTGTTTATCTTTTTTGAATGCTGAATAGTATTCCATTGTGTACATGTACCACATCTTCTTGATCCAATCATCTATTTTTGAGCACCTGGGTTGTTTCCATGTCTTCGCTATTGTAAATAGTGCTGCAATAAACATACGGGTGCACGTTTCCTTTCGGATTAGTGTTTTTGTGTCCTTTGGGTATATTCCCAAAAGTGGTATTGCTGGGTCGTATGGTAGCTCCACGTTTATTCATTTGAGGGAACGCCATATGGCTTTCCACAGTGGTTGGACCAGTTTGCATTCCCACCAGCAGTGTAGAAGAGTTCCTTTTTCTCCACATCCTCGCCAGCGTTTGTTGTTGCCTGTTTTTTTAATGGATGGAACTAGAAGGGATTATGCTCAGCGAAATAAGCCAAAAGGAAAAAGAAAAATATCTAATGGTCTCACTTATAACAGGAGTATAGGGGGACCAAACACAAGAGTATCAATCAGCGAGAGAGGGGGGAGGATTGGGACTCAGAACGGGGGAAAGGGGAGCACAGGGGACTCTGGTGACGGTTCACGGGTGAATTGGTAGTGGGAAACCTACAGGGAATATACAATAATGTGAAAGACACAAATAAAATAACAACAAAAAAAAGTGTGCTTTTCTACTTTGCTCTATATGGGTTATATGACAATGAAAAGCTTTTTATTTTTTTTAACATTTATTTTTTTTTGTGTACAAGCTGGGGTGCAGGCCAGAGGTGTAAGGCGATAAGAGGGTTCACCAGAGACAGAATGGGGAGCAGAACAGGCAGATTGACGTAAATACACTGCTGAGGGAAAAGCGGGCAAGGCAGCAGAGGTCTGCTGTGCCATGTGGGAAGCTCCCTGGCTGGGCATTGAACTGGCGCCACAGCTGCCGACAGTTCCACAGTGCTGCTCTTAGCCCTTGCACCACCAGGGAGGCCCCTGAAAAGCTTTTTAAAAAGGAGTCTATAAAGAATGAAAGTAAATCAGATCATTTTCTTCTATGATTATAACTTACACTGACTTCCCCTGCTTGGGAGATAAAACCCAAACTCCTCAAAAGCCCTTCCTGATCTCCAATCTGTCATCTCAAAATCACCTCCCTGAAGAGCCCACTCCCAACCATTTATTTAAGATAACCTCACTTCCAATAACCTTGGCTTCATTGTCATTCTAGCAGTTGTCACCATCTGAGGTGACCTTATTTATATATTTGTGTGTCATCAGCCTGTCTCCATTTGTACGTAATCACCTCAAGTTTCCTGTTCATTCTATTCATTTCCTATTCATGCCTGCACGGAGGAGGAGGTGCAATAGGAGTCTGGTATTTGCCTCTCTAGCATCCAGTCCTCTGTTCCATTTAATCTGGTATTTCGCCCCTCCCCAATTTGCAGTCCATGTGGGGTAGGTGGGGCTTCTGGAGAAGATTTTAATCTGTCCTGCTGTACTTGAACCTGAATGGATGTGGGACTGGGACTACAGTTACTGCCAGCAATGCAATGGGGGATGTAGACAGACTAGGTCTTGGAAATATTTGAGGCCTGGATCAAGCTGTATCTGAAGTCCAACCTGTACCTGGACTTTCCAGTTACATGAATCATTAGATTCCCATTTTCTCAAGTCTGGGATTTTTTTTTAAACTAACCGAGTACTGAATGCCAAGCCCAGTGTTAGCTGTAAATGGAAGTTGAGGGCAATCTGATCCAGTCTCTAAGAGGCTGTATGCATTGTGGTCACAACTGATGAAGATCAGATCGCAGACAGAATACTACATAACTTCCCAATAGTTGGGAGAGTAACCAGCTACTCAAAATATTCACTGAGTAAATAAATAAATGGGTGGATGAGTGGATTAGTGGATAGATGGATGGATGGATATATGAATGGGTAAGTAGGTGGATGAATGAGTGGATGAATATGTGAATGGGTTGATGGGTAGGCAGATGGCTGGGTGGCTGGGTGAAGGAGTGGGTGGATGGGTAGGTGAGTAGAAGGAAGGATGGACAGGTAGATTGATGACCTGGGTGGTGGCTGGGTGAATGGGTGGGTAGCTGGATAGGTGGACGGATGCCTTGCTCTAGTGAGAAGGGGCCCTTCATCACAATGCAATGGGGGTAAAGAAGAACCTGAGATTCCAGGTGGGCAAGGTCACTGAGTCTGGAGGGCATCACAGAGGCGGGAGGGATTGAGTCAGAGATATCAGGAGACATTCACGAAGGGACTGGAGACTAGCATGGATAGGTACTTTCACTTACTGGAAATTCATACAACCCCACAAGGTTGGTATGACCACTTCATCTTTGAAGATGAAGAAACTGAGGTTCAGAAAGATGTCATGACTAGCTGAAGTCACAGAGGCAGAGAGTGGCAGCTGCGACAAGACTGGCTGAGGCCAGGCCCACTGTAGAATCTCCTGCAGGCCTGCTGTCTGGGGCCCTCTCTCTGCAGTGTTAGAACATGACTTGGGAGGACAGAGGTCTCCAGGTCTCATCCTGGCGATGCTTAGGGCCCCCTGGGAGGCCCAGGCCGGATCCTCCCCACCCCTCGGAAACTCATGTCAGCGGCCTGACAGCTGTGTTCCACTGGTCGGCCACAGCTGCCACTGCAGCCCTTGTTCCTGATGCTGAATGTTCCACCACTTTTTCCTGGCACCCCAGACCTGACGGCCGCTCAGGAAAGCTACTGTACTTGTGAGAAAAGTGAGGTCAGCGCATGTTTCCATTTACTCGGAGAAGGAAAACAAAAACAAATATTCTCGCTACTGAATGTGCTTTTTATTCAGCAGAATCCATCCCCAGAAGTCTTAATTTATGGTTCACTCATGTGTCCCTGAGTGTATTTACCAGGTGACATCGTGGGGAGAGTGGAGGGGCCTGTGGTCCTGACTGTCCTGGCAGGAGCTTCAGTTCCTATGGCTGCAAAGGGGCCAGAGTGACAGAGAGAAGATGGTGGTTCAAGATCATAAACAGTGAGGTCAAGGCTCGGGGCACATGTGAGATGCACTTCTATGCTCTACTTGCATACAATTTGTTCATACTATTTTGCTGCCTAAAATACCCTTCTATTTTTCAGTCTTGCAAACTCCTACTCAAGCATCAAAACCCAGGTCTAGCCTTCCTAGAATGCTCCAGGCAGAGTTGGCCCTCCTTAAAACTACTGAGACCTGTGCTCATCCCTCTGAGACAGTCCACTTGGTATATCCTCTCTAGCCTGGGAGCTCCTAGAGGCAGGGACCAGGGCAATCCACCTCTGAAAGTCCAGTCCAGGGTGCGCGACATGGTGGGTGATGAGTATGTGACAGAGGGAGAGAGAAGGTCTGGAGTGGGAAGGGGGACAGCTACAAAGGGAGGCTAGTAGAGTCTCTGGGGCCCCACGGCAGACTGAGGAAGCAGCCCCTCAAAGTTGGGGATGATACCTGTGTGGCTTTGAGGACCAAGTTCAGGAGGTATGCTTCAATTTTGGGAAAGAGGGCATGACTGACACAGGGTGGGGCAGTTAAAAGCCACCTTCTGAAGCTCCTTATTTTAACATCCAGGCTTACCTCTCACCTGGCAGATAGGGACAGGAGACCCAGCAAGGGCCCATCCTATTAACTCATTCTTACCCGGTGCCCTATTCACACACCCACCATCCTCAGTTTTATCCTAACCTGCTCTGAAGTCCTACCTCTGCCCTCCAGGAGTCTATGTTCTGCTCACTAGCATTTTCTGGGCATGTGGTCAAACCCATAACACTAGATGCCAAAGTCATTCCCTCCTCCCCCTGAGCCTCAGTTTCCTCAACTACGAAACTGTGGCTATTGCTGCCTTTCTGGGTCAGATAGGAGGTTCTGTATACCAAGCGCCTGGCAAAGTGCCTGGAACCGAGTGCGCTCAGTTCCTTTCTTCTTTCCTAAGAGACTCTTGATTGGTGTTTTTCTCCTCTGATTGTGAAATCTACACCCCCTCCCTCAGCAATCTCCCACCCCCAGGAAAAGTCTGTACAACCCTGGAGTCTCGGTGGCCACTGATCAGCCCAGCCCCCAGTGTTTGTGCCCCAGCAGCCCTGTGCTCCTCGAGATGTAGGATTTGGGTCCAAGAGTTGTCAGCTGGCCGCCTGCTACATTCCCTTTGCCCCTCCAGTCAAGAAGGGCTGGGAAACTTGACTTCATTTGTTTTCACACATGAGAGGCAGAGAGAGGAGGGAGGAAGGGGACAGGAGGGGCTGGGAGAGCGGAGAAGGACACTGGGGGCTTCAGGCCCCTCTGGTCTCCTGGTCACCCAGGTGTGATGATGACGAGGGGGAGATGTGGTGGCAGCAAAATCCACTGACTCGCGCCATCCCTGGATGGGACAATTGGAGCTTCAGAAGCTACAGCTTCCCTCGGCATGGACGACGGCCTCTTGTCCTCCTCCTCTTCCTCCCTGGGGAGGTTCATCTCTGGAGGCCGGGGAAACGTCACCTATAAATTACTCTCCTTTACAGACAGTGCGTTTTTCTTTATGAATCATGCAGGATCCGCCTCCGGCCTCAGTGTGTGTAAAACAACAAATCAGGAGAAATTTGACTTGACCCAAGCAGGGAAATTTCCATCCATCACAAGAGGAAAATGCTGGAGGAGCGGGGAGAGGCACAGAGCTGGTGACAGCCTTAGGGGGGTGGCGGGGGGAAGCAGGGCAGGGGGCCCAGCCTGGGCCCTGTGAGACTCCAGAGTGGGTAGGAGACTCCAGCAGGCTCCAGGGACTTCAGGTTTGGGGGC
Source organism: Scalopus aquaticus (assembly GCA_004024925.1). Lineage (NCBI taxonomy): Eukaryota > Metazoa > Chordata > Mammalia > Eulipotyphla > Talpidae > Scalopus > Scalopus aquaticus. Next base: position 59,622 of record PVIJ01000953.1, on the reverse strand, counting down.
ATCATAATTTCCTGTCCTGTCAGTTAGCGCTCCCCTGCCCTCCTCAGGCCCTGCAGCTTACCTGGATGAAAGTCACGCTTCCGTGTTCTTCCAGTTCCTCTTCCACCAAGGGACACCTCACAACACCTCAAGCCAGCCACATTTCTTCAGAGTGCCTCCTCTTTGCATCCTCGGTTCCCACCACTTCATTCAAGAGTGTACATATTTGGAGACTTCGAGGAAAGGGTCTACATCTGGAATCTTCCAACCTCAGAAGCTGATGGGCCAAGCCCTCCCAACCATCCTTAGCCCTCTTCCCCTGGTGCCTGCCAGGCTGCCCTGTCCCCTTCCAAAACTTGACTCAGTGGCACACTCTTGATTTCTTCCTCAGACCCTTCTGGCGAAACTGTGTCTTCCTGGGTGCTGCCACTCTGGTGACTTGTCTCTGTCCCTGCCCCCTGCAGACTGACCAGTAGGTGCACGTCAGGCCAGGCTCTGTGCATCTCTGTGGCCCCATGTGGCCAATCCATGGGGAGCAGGAATCTTGCTTGTGTGTTCTTGGCTCTTTCCCCTGCCCTTAGCACACAGTAGATGTTCAATACAATCACTGGACAAATTTCTGGGGTCCTCTCTATGTGTTCAGTGGTATCTGAGCTGCCAGGGCTTGAAGCATTTTGCAGGTAATAAACATAAGATGCAATTGAAGAGCAGGAGGTCCAGTGTCAGGAGGCAAGGGTTTGGTTCCTTCTGCTGGTGTTAACTTCTGGACCTGGCCCCAACCCAGGAAACTAGCTGACCTGGAAATACTCAGTTTCAAGCCTTCACAGTGTGGCCTGTGGTCTGGGCCCAGCTTGCTCGTATGAAGGAACAAACCTCATCTGGTCCCAGGACACCACTTACTGCTTAATGACAGACTGTCCATGAATATGGCTTCATTCTCTGCCTGAACCTCTGAAGTCAGATGTCCATTGCAACCCCCATCAGTACCCCCCACCATGTGGCCCCTCTCCCTCTTTCTTTCCACATAAAAAGATTCCCCTTGACTTTAGGACTGAGCTTTGTTTGATGAGGGACTTGGCCCATAAGCTTCTGAGGTTGGAAGATGCCACATGTAGACCCTGTTCTGGAAGCCTCCAAATAAACAGGCTCTTGAACGAGTGACTGCAGTGCAAAGGGCACTAGACTACCTGTCCGCAGAGCCAGGTTCTGGCCCTAGCATCATCGCCAACTTGCCATGTGACTGTGGAGAATCTTCATTCCTCTCTGGGCCTCTACTTTGGTGTTTTTGGAAAATGCTATTTATAGCCATTATTTACTGCCAGTTTTCTTCCTGCCAATCCTGGGCTGAGCCCTTTTAGTCTTCTCAATAACACTGCATCATAGGAATCATTACTACCCCTATTTTTCAGATGAGCAACTCAGCTCAAGAGATCACTTACTCAAGGTCACGCTCCAGCAAGAGACAGAGGAAGAATTCCACGCCCCAGGCATGCTTTCTTAGTCATAATTCCACACTGGGAGGGTTGTCATCCCTAACGGCTCCCCCATCGCTGCCATGCTTGTAGACCCCATTGTCACCCAATCTCCAGGGAGCCCCTCAACTTGGTTGGCTAGCCTTGGGGCCTCCAGCCTGTTGTCGCAGATCTCTGCATGGAACTCTAGGTCACTCTCCATGGGGCCCCACTACCGTTTTCTGTCTTTTTGCAGGAGCTTGCATGGCAGAGATGCTGCGGTCTCCCCGTGGAATCCATCTTGCTCAGGGCTTGGAAGGACACTTGGATGCAGAGCTGAGTATTGCTTGTTTTCAAGGCACAAGGAGCTAGATGAATTTGGGGGGTGAAGAGAGGGAATGGGGTAAAGGAAGGCACTCCATGGGATTCAGTGGGTCTGCCACTCTGAGGACCGGGCTGATCCCACTTCCACTCCCTCATGGAGTCCTGGTCTCTGGTCTGCAGGCCTCAGCCAGGCTCCTGTCGGGAACCATTTCATAATACCCCTCCTCTGCATCTTCACGTTATTGGCAGTAATTATTTTATGATAATCAGTAATCATTCTTTTCTTGCTTTATTTTTCAGTTGCAATCATTAACCAAAAAAATTTTTTTTTTTGCTTTTAAAGATAGTATTCAAATCCAGTAAGCAATTTCATTTATGAACTAAAATTTACAAATAAAGAAAAAAACTTAACATCTTGTCATTTGCACTTGGTTTTATATTTTAATTTTAAACTCTAAGTGGTCACATAGAATGACAGAATTGGAGCAATGCGGAGTCTCTTTTTTTTCATTTTTACAATCACTCTGCTATCACGATGTAAATGCAGCAATATGTACTACCACAAGGGATGGAGACACGGGCTGTGCCCGAAATGAATTTGAATAATTCCAGGATTTTAAGAACTTAATCTCAAACTGAACACGTGTAGCTATATCAGGGAATTCTCCAACCAACTTCTACAAAGAATACAACATTAAAGGAGAACAATAAAGATGTACTGTTATATGCTGTTACTTCCTATTAACTTATTGTTAAAATTCAGCAATAATTGCAATAATTTTTTAGAACTAAGACCAACAAAATTTTCTAATTGGGAAGGTGGGAGCATTGTTCTATCAATGATGTTTGTAATCCCTGCCTGCACATGGGGAAAGTAAAAAGCAGATCAAAAAAGTAGTCAGTTTTATTATTGCGTTTCAATTCCCTCTAGGTACCCCCTTATTCCTGCACCCTGGGCTGGTAGGTACCTCTGAGTGGCCTTTGGTCTGCCCCTGCCCCCTATCAGACTCTGTGACTCTGTCATGATCTGGCCCCTGTCTGTCTTGAATTGCCTCTGCACCTTCAACAGAGATGTACTTAGGTACCAGGTAGAAAGAAGGATTAGGTATGCAGAGATGACTGTGGTTCCTGTCCTGTGCATTGCAGGCCCTGGGGGGACGGGGTGGGGGTGGGGGGGCATACAGGTTCATTAACAGCCTATACATGCACAGCGGGGAGGCGGGGGTGGGGCGGGGAAGGGTTCTAATCAAGTCAGTTCAGGAACTGGGCATTTCCGTGGCTGGGAGCCTGATCGAGCCTGGAGGGGCAGAGAAGCCTTCCTGAAGGGGCCAACACCTGAGTTGAAGAGTTAGAATCAGCGAGGCAAAGAATAGAAACAACAATTCAAGATTATTTGAATACTTTCTAAATGCCAGAAATTAAGCTAAGCATTTGTTTTAGTCTATATTTTCACTCTTAGAGGCATATGATTAGATTTGTCATGATTTCTTGGTTCACAATGTATATCATTATTAGTGGATGTATAGTCCTCTTTTATCTTCTTTATTTTTAATTCTATAAAGAACGTTATAAATCTAACACATCACCCAAGTCCTAGAACATTATCATGAACTTCTATTTCTCTATGCTCCTCTCATCCTGTCTTCTCACCCCCTCAGATGGAAACACTATTCTGAATCTTGTGTTTGTCATTTCCTTGCTTTTGAAACATACATATTTATAGTTTTGCAGATACATATGTATGCCTTAACAATATGTTGTTTAGCTTTCCTTGTGTTATTAAAAATGTGTCCCAGAAATCCCACTTGCTTTTTATCTTGCAATATATGTATCAAAAATCCATCCATGTTGCTGCATGTAGTTGTAGTTCATTAATTTTATTGACTATAAAATCATCATCTGTGTATATACCACAACTGATTTACCCAATCTCTTGTTGATGGGCAATTACGTGACTTCTGTTGGGTTTCTGTTGGGTCAATATCTAGGAGAGATTTAAAATATTAGAGCCAAATTGATTTCCAAAAAGATTGTACTGATTCCTACAGTTCATCAGCAACATCTGTTGATCCACCTATCTGCAAAATCTGGCATTGACAAATTTTTAGATTTTTGCCAATTTAACAGTAACTTTAATTTGCATCTTCTATTACTAATGAGCTTGAACAGCTCTCTGTATTTTAATTGCCATATGTATTTCCTCTTCTTTGAAATGCCTTTTCCTGTCTTATGTCCATTTTTCTAATGATTTGTTTTCTTATTGATTTGCAAAAGTTCTTTGTATTTTGTTATGTTGGTAGTTTCTCACATATGCAAGAGCTTCTAGTTTGTGGCTTTTTAACTTTTTTTTTTAAGATTTATTTATTTATGCATGCAAGAGCTGGGGTGTAGGCCAGAGGTATGGGGGCTAGTGAGAGGATTCACCAGAGACAGAGCAGGGAGCAGAACAGGCAGATCGACTGAAGTACACTGCTGAGGGGAGCAGCAGGTGAGACAGGAGAGGTCTGCTGCACCACATTTGTTAGCTCCCTGGTCAGGGATCAAACTGGGGCTGCAATGGTTGCCAATAACTTCATAGTGCTGACACTTAATCCCTTGTGCCACCAGTGAGGCCCTGTGGCCTTTTAATTTTTGAAAATACTTACAGAAGCTCTTAATTTTAACATACTCAAATTTATCAGCCTTTTCTCCTAAGCTTACTGCTTTTTGTACTTTATTTGAAAATATTCATCTACATTTTTTGAAAGTTTTAAGGTTTTGCTTTGACATTTAATCCTTTATGTAAAATGAATTTTCAGTGATGGAGGTAATAATCTGATTCCAGTCTTTGATAAGGGTAACCAGTTTTCTAGCTTTGTTCATAGAATAGCTCTCTCTTTCCCCACTAACCTGCCATACCATACCTACTAAATAATGAAATCACATCACTGGATTTTCTGCATGGATTATCTTGCTATACACAAAATAAAGGCACTTTTACGCTATCCTTTCCTTTGTATGTTTTTTATTTCTTTATTTCTGATTAAGATTTCCAGAACAATGTTGAGAAGAGGAATGAGAGCAGATGTCTTACCTTGTTTCAGACCTTTTGGAAGATGGATTTAGTTTGTCACTAATGAATATGAACTTAGCTGTAGGTGTTTTATAGATGCCCTTTATCAGCCTGAGCGAGTTTTCTCCTATTCTTAGTTTGCTGGAGTTTTTCATGAATGAGTTGAATTTTGTCAAACGTTTTTTTCTGAATTTACTGAGATGACCATATTTGAGAGCAGTTTTGGTTCACAGCAAAACTTAGGGGGAGTTATAGAAATTTCCAATATACTTGCCCCAATGTTTGCTTTGCCTTCCTTGTTATCAACATCTCCCAGCAAAGTGGTTCATGTATTATAATTGATGAAGCAACAATGACTCATCATAATCACCTATCATCCATAGCCAATATGACAGCTCACTCTTGATGTTGTACATACTACAGACCTGTATAATATGTAATGTATAGTGACATGTATCTATCATTACGGTACTGACCAATTATTTTCATTGTCCTAAAAACCCTCTGTGCTCCACAGTCATCCCTCTCTAGCTCCATCCCCCCTAACCCTTTGCAACCACTGATTATTTTACTGTCTCAATAGTTTTGCCTTTTCTTGAATGACATATAGTTGGATCATACAGTTGGATCACTTTGGCTTCTTTCACTAAATTACACGCACTTAGGTTTTTTCCATGACTTGATACTCATTTCTTTTTAGTACTGAGTAATAATCCATTCTATGAATGTACCAAAATTTATTCATTTGCCTACTGAAAGGCATTTTGGTTGCTTCCAGGTTTTGGCAATTATGGATAATATCACTTCAAGCATCCATGTGCAGGTTTTTGTGTGAACATGAATTTTTCAACTCCTTTGGGTAAATACTAAAGGCCCAATTGCTGCCTATTTTCCTCCAAAGTGGTTGTACCATTCTGCATTTCCTCCAGTAATGTATGAGAATTTCTATTGCTTTATATCCTTGCCAGTATTTGGTGTTGGCAGTGTTTTGGATTATGGCCATTTGAATAGATGTGTAGTGGTATCTCACTGTTGTTTTAATTTTCATTTCCCTGATGACATACGATGAGGACCATCTTTTTATATGCTTATTTGCCATTTGTATATCTTTCTTGGTGAGGTGTCTGTTAAGGTCGTTCACCCATTTTTTAGTTGAGTTGCTTGTTTCCTTATTGTTGAGTTTTAAGAGTTCTTTGTGTATTTTGGATGACGGTCCTTTATTTGATGTGTCTTGCAAATATTTTCTCCCAGTCTGTGACTTGTCTTCTAATTTGCTTGCCATTGTATTTCACAGAGCAGAAGTTTTTAATTCCAGCAAAGACTAGCTTATTGATTATTTTATTTTTAAAGATAGACTCTTCATATTTTCTTTTTAGTCTGTTTACATGGTGAAATACATGTTTTTCAAATATTAAACAAACTTTTCATTCCTGGGATAAACTCCACATGATCATGATATTATCTTTCTTGGATTCAATTTGCTAGTTTTGTTATGAATTTGTGTTTCTATGTTTATGAGTTGTATTGGTTTGTAGCTTTCTTTTCTTATCATGTCTTTGTCTGGCTTTGGTTTCATGGTAAAACTGACTTCATAGAATGAGTTGGAAAATATTACTCATTCCTTTATTTTTTGAAAACATTTGTATAAAATTGTTAATATTTCTTCCTTAAATGTTTGGTTGAATTCACTACTGAAGCCATATAAGCTTGGGGTTTTATTATGGGAAGTTTTTAAAATACCAATCTCACTTCTTTTCATTGATACTGGATATTCAGTCTATGCTTCCAAAAGGTATTAATCACTTTTTAAATTTTTTTTTCTTGAGTGAGCTTTGGTAGTTTTTGCCTTTCAAGAAATTTGCCAGTTTCATCAAAGTGTTCAAATTTATTTTCAGAAGTTTCCATGATATTCCATTTCTATCCTTTTAGTGTCTATGTGATCTTTTGTGATGTCCTCACTTTCAGTCCTGATTTGTTTCTTCCCTTCCCTCATTTTTCTTTCTGATTAGTTGGCTGGAAGTTTTTTCAATTTTGTTGATCTTTTCAAAGAAACACGTTTTGGTTTCATTGATTTTCTCTGTTGTTTTTGTTTCTATTTATTTTTTTTCTCCTTTTATTTCTTTCTGTATAATTTGGCTTAATTTGCTTGTTTTCTAATTTTGAAGGTGAGATTTATTGATTTGGAACTTTTCCTCTTTTCTAAGAACACTTAATGATATGAATTTCCCTCTAATTGCTGCTTTAGTTGCATCCCACAAATTTTGATGTGTTGTGTTTTTCTTTTCAATTAGTTCAAAATATTTTCTGCCCTTCTTTGTGACTACTTCTTTGACTTGTGGATTATTTAAAAATATGTTGCTTAATTTCATAATATTTAGGGATTTTCCAGATCTCTTTCTGTTATTGCCTTATACTTAATTATTAGGTGGTCAAGGAACATAATGTTATTTTAAAATTTATTGTTGTTTTTGCCTTTGAATTCACTAAACTTACCACAAAATTGTAAAATTTGTATATAGACACTCCATATATCCTACTTTCCTTAATGTTACCATTTTGCACAACTATAGTACAATTGTCAGCCTGAGAAATAATACTAGTCTAAAACTACTAAGTAAAGACCATGTTCTTATATTATCAGTTTCCACATCAATTTCAAATTTCTTTCCTGGGTCACTGCCCAGGTTTCCACATGGCATTCAATTATTTCTTCTTAGTTCCCTAAAATTCCCCAATCTTCCTTTTCCACCATAACCTTTATACTTCCAAAGCATATTGATCACATTTTTGTGTTAATTATTACTTTTAGGTTGTTTAACTATTTTCTCATGATCATATTTAGACTTTAAATTTTTGGCAGGAATACACAGGAATAATTTTGGAGTTTTTTTTTTTTTAGTGCATCATATCATGGAGTTCACAATGTTGATATATCTCATCACTTATGATTCTGATCTTGCTCACTGGTTTCTGCTAGATTTCTCCATTATAAACTCACTATTTTTTCTTTGTAGTTAATATATAACTCAGGGGAAATACTTAGACAATGCAAATTGTTTCACTTCAAGTTTTTACCATTAACTTTAGCATCCACTAGTGATTTTTGTGCACAGCAATTATTACTGTAGTGTTTATCTAATGTAATTTCTATTTCTTTTTTCCCCTCTACATTTATTAATTAGAATTCTTTTGCATGGCCCGTATGTTCGTTGCGGCACTATTCACAATAGCAAAGGTATGGAAGCAACCCAGATGTCCAAAAATAGATGATTGGATGAAGAAGATGTGGTACATATACACAATGGAATACTATTCAGCATTCAAAGAAGATAAACACATGCAATTTGCAGCGACATGGATGGAATTAGAGGGAATCATACTCAGTGAAATAAGCCAGAAAGAAAAAGAAAAATATCCAATGGTTTCACTTATAACAGGACTATAAGGAAACCAAATAGGAGAGAGACACTCCGCGTGGGGGTGGGTGGAGAGGGGGACGGGTGGAGGGGAGGATAAGGGCACAAAATGGAATAGAAAAGAATATAAGGGACCATGGAGATGGATCACGGGTGAATTGGTGGTGGGCTACCCAAGGGGAATACAAAATGTAAAAGACATAAATAACAGTAATAAAAAATTAAAAAAAAAAAGAATTATTTTGCATGGAAAAAATCTGTGCCATCCTTCTTATTATTTATTTATTTATTTATTTATTTATTCAATTATATCAGTAGGCACACATGCATATTAATTTGGTAGTTACAATACAATATTATCATTATTTATTTTGTTTTTCAAAGGATTTCTGCTCAGGCCACTAGAAGTTATTTGGTTTGGGTCCCCTTGTTCTTTGGGCCTGTTAAAACAAAAATCCTTTCTGTCACCAAAAGATCTTCCAGGCTCATCTTCTATTTTCCATGTCAGTCCTAGATCACTCAGTTATCTAAGGAAACCTGTATATTTTGGGAAGCATGATGTTTACTTTTTTTCCCCTAGCAAGTTCTTATGTTCCTAAGTGACATCAATAAAATTGGTGGTGTTGTTCCAGGGTCTTCACCAGGAGTTCTGATTTCATTGGTTGGTGTGGAGCTAAGAGGCTTGAATCATACCCTCATAACATTCAGACAAAAATCCTTCCCCAAGTCAGGAATCTAGTTCCTTTCCTGGTGCCCTTCAGAGAAGACAGTTCCTTCTGCCTCTTCTAAATGGCCTTTCCATTCCTGTCTTCTTATTGTGAAGTTTGTAATTAATGCTTCTGGTTGTTTGTCTGCAAATGTTGGTAGTACTTGTTTTCCTACACTTCATTTCAGTCAGAAAGTTCTTTTGACATCTTGTGTTTTAAAGTGTTACGTTCTCTTTTTTTCAACTGTTTGCTTTAATTTTTTAAAATGTATTTAAAAAACACACAGTACTATTCATTAGATTCCCCTCCACCCTTGCTCCCATCAATACCTCCTTATCCTCTGATAACCTCTATTTTGTTTTGTTGGTGTTCACTAGTTAATTTTTATTTGTTTCGTCTGTTCATCTGCTTTGCATCCTTATATTGTACATGTAGGTGAAATAATTTATTATTTATATTTCTCCTTCTGTCTTATTTCACTTTACATAATCCCCTGAGTTCCTTCTATTTTGGTGTAAATGGCAAAATCTCGTTTATTTAAACAGTTGAAACAGTATTTCAGTAGATGATAGCTAGCTAGAGAGATAGATGCGTGTAATTGTGTGGGTTAGAACTCTGTGATGGTGTGTGTGTGTGTGTGTGTCTGTGTGTGTGTGTGTATTTGCGAAATATATATTTCTCTTTCCATTCGGGCCAAATCCCCAGTCATCACCAGTGCTGATATCACAGAACATAGCACCTAAGTATTTTAAGGTTTAAGGTCCTACATCCAAGTCTTCAACCTGTTTTGAATTTATTTTTGCATATGACATTAACAGGTGATCCAGTTTCATTCATTTGCATGTGGCTGTGAGTCACCCCAGAACCATTTGTTGAAGTGATTTTCCTTTCTTCACTGAATGGTCATGGCTCCTCCATCATAGACATATTGACATAGATTATGTCAATAAATGTATGGTTTTATTTCTGGGCTCTTGATTCTATTCCATTGATCCATGCATCTCTTTTTGTTCCAAGCACATACTGTCACAGTTAATTATTGTCAGGTTTGTAATATGGTTTGAAGTTACTGGTAACATGATGCCTCCAGTTTTCCTCTTTTACACTCAAGACTGATTCAGTTTTTTGTGTGTCCATATAAATTTTGGTACTTTTTGCTCTATTTCCTTACAAATACCATTGGAATTTTGATAGAAAGGAGCATAATGTTTAGAAACCAAGATCTGGATATTAAATGTGTTCATTACTCCTGGGGTGTCATTGTGCCTGGGCCCTCTAGTGGACAGAGCTACTAACCCACACACATATCTGTCTGTCATCCATCTATCATCTATGTATCTCCATCCATCCACCCAGATGTCATTTAAAAGCACAATTTATGTACTCCTATTTCAGATTACAACCTAACTTCTCAGGGACCAAGTCTTTCTTGTTCCTTGTGGGTGTCTAGATCTTAGCCTAGTGCCTAACATATGAGAGGGTTGAATACATCTTTTTTGAAAAGATAGATTCATATCATTACTATATATCCTGACATGATGTTAATCAAAGCAACTCTTTAAGCCTCGGCTTCTATATCCAAAAAAATGAAGAGGGTTATGGTGAGAATTACATAACACCATATTTGCAAAATGCTTTACTTGTGTGGCCAGCATTTTATAAGTGCACAATAAATGATGGTGATTGTTATTATTACTGAGGAATTACCAATGGAATTCATCCTGTTACAAAGTTGTCTCTTAAAGATCATTTGAGAAAGTAAATAATAAAGGACAAAAAGCATAAAATTAAGGTTCTTTGAGAAAATACCAGAGAGTTGCAGCCATAATGACAGGTTCACAATTTCTGGTGGACAGTATTGATGATTTACTACTTAGAAAAAAATCAATATTCCAATAGTATTCTAGGCATCTCACTTTGAAGAAATACTAAAAAGCACATTTAGAAAAATCTTATCCAGAGTGATCTTGGCAGTGTCACAGAGCAAATGTAGGAATTGAATAATTCAAAGAAGAACTATTATTCTAAGAAGACAGCTGCTTCTCAGATATGAACCTACCATGTAGTGGAAGTAAGGCTCATTTGTGTGAGTGATAAGTGAAAAGGCTTAAAACCCTTGCTTAAATCTTTTCAATGTTTCCCCATTACATTTAGAAAAAGTATAACTCTTCACCATGGCCCTCCAGATCCCGCTAATATGGGCCCTACCCCTTCTCTGAACTTATCTCCTATGTTCCTTCTGCATGTTCTGTCTAACACATCTGTTAGACTCACCCTGGCCTCAGGGCCTTTGCACTTGCTGCATAGAGTGCACTTCCTCTAGATCTTTGGCAGCTACTCCTTGTTATCATTCTAGTCTCACTTTTAGTGTCACCTTTGCAAGCAAACTTCTAGCATACCCTAAGTACATCCATTTCTGATTATCCCTCAGTCCTTTTTTTTTGCATTTGTGAGCAATTAAAATAATATTATTTTATAAGTATTTGTTTGTTTCTTTCTATGAGAGAAGGAACATTATAGGTATGTTGTACTTAATCCATTCTGTAGTACTTAGAACAATGTTTGACATATAGTTGGTGCTCTATAAATACTGACAGGTATACTTCTGGATGCTTGGACAGTCTCAGGTGAACTCAGACTGAGTCCCATGTTACACCCAACCCACTGAAGCTATGAAAAATAAACAATGCAACAGCAATTATTAATGAATAATGTTTGTTTTTACTCCTCTAATTCTGGAAGTAGTTGTGACAGAGTAGTACACATAAATAATATAAAAATCGTAAGTTAACTTTCCAGAGAAAAGACTGTTTCAATAGGAGACCAGTGTGGGAGGTGGGGAAAGGATTCAAGACCTAAAGTATGCAAAGCCACAATGACTGTAATGTAACTGCAAGCTTGTTTCTAAGCATCCTGGTAGCAAGAACAAAAAGGAAAGCACAGATACTTAGATAGTTTGCCATTGTCCACAAAGATAAAGCATTGCTTCTTTTAAGGGAATCAGAAATCTCCCCTGGCACACAGTTCTTAGGAAAATTTGTCACCTGGGACAGTGACAAACCCACTGAGGCATAAAAGTAGATAATACACTTGTATTTTATGGAACCACTCAAGAAATGGTTCCATAAGATCATTTCCTACAAAGCCTACACGTGACAGAACATCCACGTGTGAATATGCGGTGAAACAATGGTGTTAATTCCATTTCAGTGGACTGAGCTTTGTTCCCTTGTGCTGATCATTTCCCCTTACTGAGTCTTAGCTTTCTCACCTGAAATATGGCCTATGAGACATTTGATAATCATTCTGAATAGTACCAGCACATAACAGGAGAATAAAAGAAAGATGATTATTATTACTGCCTTTATCATTCAGCCCTTCGACAGTGCTCCGAGGATGAGCAGCTTGAAGCATATTCTTCCTGGAGAAGTTTGTCCAAGAGCTGGGCAAACTTTTGATGAACCCACAGGAGACTTGCCGTCTGTTGGCTAATTTACTGGAACACTGTTGGGGAATAACAGCCACAGGAAGACAAGGCTTGATTTCCCAGGATGGGGTGATGAGGGAGGTCTCCCTTGGATGTGGAAAAGAAAGGGTAATTATGTTTCCTCTTCTTTTAGAGCCAATTGCTGCTGTGGACCTGCCCACCTGAGGGCTGAGGGCCCTGACAGCTCCAAGACCAACTGGCAAGTTTTCCCAGGTGCGAGGGTATCTTTAGCCAGTGCTCCTGGGAAACTGTCACTCACACTCTGCCTGGCCCCGCTGGGGATTCCAGAAAGAAGATATCTATGTGGGTCAGCTTCGCCTGTCTGCCCATAGCCTGTGTTACCCAGCTCAGGCGGGCGGGGAACCTGGACAGTTGCTTGCAGGTCTCAATGTTTAGGGTGGGTCACCATCCCCCCAGGGTGGGGACTGTCCCTGGTCACCGTCCAGAAGGAGCCTTAGGTTACAGGGTGAAAAGGATGTATGTGTGTTGCACTTTCCCCATTCTCCAGCACCTACAACAATGCTTGACATGTAGTTGGCACAAAGAAACACCTCTACTGAGTGCCCACCACTTGCCATTCCCATTGCCAGTGCTATTTCTTCTAATTCCGCACAGGAACCCAGGGAGGTGGAGTTCCCTACAGATGAGAACATTGAGATTTGGACAGGCAGATTGACTTGGTGGGGGTCTCATAGGCAGCAAGCAAGCTGGGATTGAACACAAATTAGGGAAGCCAAAGACTGGTGCTCTTTTGCGGTGGGGGCTGAGCAAAGAGAGAAATGGGAGGTGGAGGGAGAGGATCCAGAAAAGTAGATGGAAAATAAAAAGGAGAAAGAGATGGAACTGGAAGAGAGGAGGAAACAAAACCGAAGAGCCAAGGTGGAGGAGGTGGAGATAAGAGGAAGGGAAGTGGAGACTGAGCAAAATGGAGCAGGGCAGAGGAAGAATGCTGTATTAGTTTTGTCTTGCTGCTGTAACAAATCACCATGAACTTAGTGGGGAAACAGGGAGAAATGTATTCTCTTAGAGACACCGGGGCTCAGGTGTCTGCAGTGAGTTTTATGAGACTAAAACCAAGGGGTTGGCAGGGCTGGTTTGTTCTTCAGGCTCTAGGGAAGAATCTACTTCTTTGACCCGTCCAGCTTCTAGTGGTGCCTGTGCTCTTTGGCTTGTGGTCCCATCTTCTATTTTTAAAGCTCTATCTCTGTTTCCAGCACCAGGTGACCTTCTCCTCTGACTTGGACCCTCCTGCCTCTTTCTCTCCTAAGGATCTTTGCGATCATACCAGGCTGTCCCAGACAATTTGGGATAATCAACTTATCTGTAGATGTAGATGTTTGACTTAATCATGCCTGAAAAACCATATAAGGTAAACTTCACAGATTTGGGGGATTACTGTGTGGACATGTTTAGGGGGTCACTTTTCAGACTACCAAAGAGGAAAAGGAAAGATATAGGAGGATGTGAGAGTGGAGATAAAAAGAGAAAAATGGGGGTGAAGAGGGCCTTGAGCTGTTCTACCCATCTTGGGGCCTCAGTTTCTGGTTCTGTAAAATGGGGATAATGATGCATCTACTCTTAGAGTTTGTAAAGGTTCCACAGAATTGCATCAGCTACCACCATGACCTATGTTCTCTCCATCAGCCTACCTCCTCCTGCCTTCCAGGATCTTCCCCTAGAGTTCCCATTTCCACACTCGCCCCTGGAAGCACCCCTCCTCTGGTAGTTCCCCCTCTCCAACATAGACCCTGGACTAATGCATTGCAGCTTGAGCCTGTGGACTGCCTGCTGGCGCCTTCGCCCTGCTCGCTCCCCGCTTAGCCTGACCCGTCACTTCCAATCATTCCAATACAAAACATCCTGCCAGATCCATCCCAGCTGCCCTGTGGCCTTCCCTGGCTTTTGAATGCCTGGCCAGCAGCACAGACCCGCAGGAGAGGATGCATGAGCTCAAGGTCAATGGATCACCATCCGCTCTCCCCCTAGGCTTTGGGACTTTTGAAAATCACCAACCTCAGCATTGTCCCCTCTGAGACCATCAGTGCCCCTCCCCTTCACTCTCCCAGTTGCAGGAGAAAACCACCATGGAAATTAACCAAGGGTCCCTCAAAGTATCGTTTCTTTATGGGGAGGAGACTGTCCTTTTTTGAGCATCTCTGTGAACTAGGTCCTTTGCAGATATTAGCGCCGTTAATCCTGATAACATCCAAGAGGATCGGGCTAAGTGCACAGAGCACAGAGCGTCCCCTCGGGGGCATACAGCACTCTGCTTCTCCTGCACTGCTGTTTCTACTACCCACCCACCATACCCAGGTCTTGAGCACCTCCCGTGGAGCATGGTCAGCCACTTTATGGAAGGTGGATTGGGTTGTGCCCACAAAGGAGTCCTACCCATGATACCTGTGAGTGTGACTTGATTGGGAAATAGAATCTTTGCAGATGCAATCAAGTTAAGATGTAGTCATACTAATCAGGATGGACCTGATCCCATGACTGGCGTCCTTATAAGAAGAGGGAAATCTGGACACAGACACACATGGAGAGAAGAAAGTCATATGAAAGCAGAGATAGAAATTGGAGTGATGTATTTACAGGCCAGGCAATGCCAAGGATTTTTTGGCAACCTCTGGATCGGGAAAGGAAGCCTCTTTCCCTGGAGACTTCAAATGGAGGATGGCCCTGCCAACACCTTGCCTTTGGACTTCTGGCCTTCAGGATGAGGCAGAATACACTTTCATTGGTTAAGTCACCACTATGTGGACAGTTGTCTCAGCAGCTCTAGGAAACTCACACATGTAATATCTAATCTTTTCCAGAATCTTATGAAATAGGCATTATTTTCCATTTAGCAGATGAGAAAATTGAGGCTCAGAAAAGAGAAATGTGTTCCTGAAGTTTTCATAGGTAGGGCCAGATATGATTAAGTTAAAAGTGCCCGACAAACCCCAAAGCTTGTGCCTCTGCTCCCCAGTAGCAAGGGCTCTGCAAAACTGGGTGCATCCCCAGAGGTAGCAGGGGAGTGAAGTAAAATACTGATTCCAGGTGCCCCTCTTGAAAATTACCATGTGGTTCTCCTGGGCTGACCCCCACCCCCACCAACTGATGCTGAGTTTTAACACTTCCCTTGGAATTTCTAAAGCAGCTCTGTTGGGTAAATGTTGCTTCTCACTATGCTCCTGTCACCAAAGAAGCGTGTCCTCAGAGAACTGCGAGTTGGGCCACTGGTGATTTGTAACAAGGAGAGAAAGATGGGCAGGTGAGTGGAAGGTGGCTGTGGGGCCTGGGGAGGAGAAACATATACACTGGGAAAGTGCTTGCCCGTGGGACCCCTGTCACCTAACCTACCCTACCCAATCCCGCCTGAGACCACAAGCCCTGGGCTTTTGTCTTTCGGGAGCCTTCTAGAATACTAGATCTGGAAGTTGTCCCTGAGTCATCTCATCCCGCCACCCCCTACTAGGATCCCACCATCCGCCTTGTTGCATTTGGAGAACTGGAGTCCTTCAAGGGAAAGGTGTTGCCCTGAAACACATACTGACACCCTGATGAAGCTTGGCTTCAGGTCTGGTTCACTACTGGAACATGCCACGTTAAGCCAGAAAGCAGACGCAGGCAGGAGTTAGGCCAACGAGGAGCAAGGAGCACCTGGGGTGGTGGACAGACAAGACAAAGGGCCAGAGGGTGCCCAAATAACAGGCATCAGCCAGTGCTGGAACCTCACACTGGATCATACCATCATTCATGACCATTTTACAGATGCACACTAAGCCCCAACAGGTAAAGCCCTGCCTGGGCTCAACCAGGTGGCAGGTTTCTGAGCTTTGATGTGAACGCAGTTTGGCTTGCCTTTCAAGGCCCCTGCCTTCCCCTCTGCCCGGTCTACTGTTCCAGTCCTTTAGTCCTTCAGACCACACCCTCCCAAATATGAAACTAATTTGCAAACCAAGTGTTCAGTGCCATTGGCAAGAGGCACAGGCCTCGAGCTATTAGTTCACAGCAAGTGCTCAGCTGGGCTGCATAGAGAGGCATCCAGTGGGTGTTGGCAACAGCCCCCCCCCCCCGCCCCACCTCCCCACCCAATATTTCAAGGGAGAGATTGAAGCCACATGTTTGGAGGCCGTAAGCTGATTGCTGGAAGGATGTTGCATATAAACAGCAGGCGGCACAGCCTGTCACTTGGCCTCACCTTTGATTCTGAACCTAAGCTCAGCCTCAGAGCCAGCTATTGCCAATCCTTCTCATCTCTAATGCCAGCCCCAGAAGGCCTAGGGTGGCTGAGCTCAAACTAGCTGAGAAAGGGTTAAACAGACACAGCAGGTGCAAGTGCAGAGAGAAGACAGGTTCTCCTGGGCCTCCGGTTGGGTAGACAGGAAGAAAAAGCCAGATAGATCAGCCTGGGCCTCCATCCCTGCCCATGGTATGCGGAGTATGGGGTGCTGCTCCCCTGTGGCCCTCAGCATTCCTTTTAAGACAGAGGGACTCTGGGTATGGAGGCCACCCCAGCCCCCAGCCTTTCAGATTCTGGAGACACAGCCAGCTTCCCCTGGCAGGGGCTGAGAACAGAAAGCAGCACCCCTCACCGGCCCCAGACCCAGGTGGGGCGAGGAGGAGGAGGGGCACGGGGAGCCTGCTGGGCCACACGGGCTGAGGGCTTAGGGTTACCAGAGCCGAGGCAACACACGTGTGTTTCAAATTTTCTTTCAAGTCTTCTCAGTGCGGCTTGCTCCCATCCCTCCCCCAGCCTCTGTAATCAGTTTGGATGGAGAACAGCAGACACACTGGGGAGGGGGTGGGCGTGTGGGGAGCAGTTGGGGCTGGGAATCATTTTGGGGTTTTGTTACCTGCCAGCCGCTAGCAGGCCCATCTGAGGGGGAGGAGCGCAGAGATGCAGATGCTGGCCTTGCTCACAGGCAGTGGTGCTGGTCAGGGCCTGGGGGAAGGGCGGAGAGAGCAGGCTGGAGATCCAGCTGCTTTGCCCACAGAGGGCAGGGACAGGAATCTGACCAGCAAGCAGTTTGGTTCGGCTGAGTAGCCTTGCTGTGTTATTTCACCTCTCTGAGCCTCAGTGGCCTCATCTGTGAAATGGGGCCTAGATGTGATGATGTGAAGGTTAAATAAAAGAAAATAAACCTATAGCAGATAGTCATCTGGGATGGACTACTTTGCCCTTCAGGGGAGCAGGGTAGAGGGATAAAATAGGATCCCTTGCATGGAGACCAGGAGGCCACAAAGCCGCCCCAGGAAGCAGTCAGCCCAGCCTAACTCGGATAACTCACGCCCTAGTAGCAGGCCATGCTCTCTGCAGTTCCTGTGTAGCTTGTGTCTGCAGGAGGCCTCCACGTCAGAGAGCCAGAGGGCTCCCCCCATCGTACTCCTAAAGCAGCTTCCCTCCCAGGGGCCAAGCTCCCACTCGGCTTGTCCTGTCCTGACAACCCTGGCTGCTGTCCCTGGCCCCAACATCCAGGTCTGTTCAGACACATGGAATTACTCACTCCCTCCTCAGGAACACATCTGCAGAGTGAGGGGCTTAATTATTCTCCCTGTACCCGTAGTCTGGGGATGCTACTCTGGATGGGGGCAGAGCTACCTCCTGGTTCCAGGGTCACCCATTCTAGACCTTTATAAGGTCACAAGGTCCCTTGAGAACCAGATGAAAACTTTTTTCTTTTTCTGAGAAGATATACCCCCTACAAAACTCTGCCCACAGTTTCAGGGTCTCATAAACCCTACCCCCCTACTCCCAACCCTCCACGCCACCAAAGTCACCAAGTTAAGAGGATCCCTGCTTGAGGGTTCGAACCCCTTTCCTGCCAGAGGAAGGCGATCCTAGGCTTGAGAATCCCGGCTCGGAGCCCTGCTGAGGGCACACAGGAGACGCAGCGCGAGATGGCCAGGCCCAGGCAAGGGGCTCAGGGATTCTGACAGCCAACCTCCAGGAAGAGCAAACTCTCATCCTGCCCTAGGGTTCCCCTCAAATCTGAAGTCCTTCCCTGTGCCAGACCTCAGGGAGCACCTTTGATTCAGCACTCCCTCCCACAGGTTCAGGCCAGAAGGCCAGGCAGAGGTGTGCCTCTGCACCCTCATTTTACAAACGGGGAAACCAAGGCCGGGAGGGGCTCACTGGTCCAGCCTAGGTCACAAGGGTTTTTCCAGCTCTTGTGTCTGAGGCTTTGGTGTCTGAGGACCAGAGCCTCCAATGGGCCTGGAGCAGGGGTCCTGGTCGATGGAGGGTCAGGCAGCTGTGGGGCGGGGAGCAGCCTCCAACCTCTTCCCCACTGCTTAGCTTTTGTTAGCAACGGATGGAAAGTGGCAACTCAGAAAGCAGAGGTTTCCGGCTTGCCAGATCGTGGCTGGGAGAACAGATGGCCAATTCATCCCACCCAACTTGGCACCTTGAACAAAGGGAACAATATGTGTTTGGCTCCCTGATCTTTTCCTCAGGTTCCCAGGCAGGTGACTGGAAAGTCTGATGACAAGAAAGCTTCAGCTCACATCTCTTAGGACACAAACCACAAACCGGGCCTGGCCATTGTTCCGCCTGCTCCCTCCGCCCCATCCAGCTCTTCCCCTCCCCCTCCTTCAGGGCCTCTCCAGGCCCTGTGGGCAGCGACTACTGCAGAGCCGGTCTCCAGTGAAGATGGGTGGAGAGTGGGGACAGGAAGGAACCCACATAGTGAGTATCATGCCCTGTCTCTTCTTTCCCCCTCGCATCAGCCCCATTGTGATCCCATTCTGCAGATGAGGAAACTGAGGGTCTGAGGGACTGGCCAACGGGTGACATGATCCAAAGTGGCAGAGCCAAGAGCAAGAACAGCAGCTGCTGTGTTCTGAGTGCCTCCTGGAGCCAAGACACTGCCCCGATTTTTAGAGCTCAGAGAGGTGGCCTGGCCCAGATGGCTGGGCAAATACTCCCACGGAGAAGTCTGAAGATGTGGCCAAGGTTTCCTGCAGAGTTCTGAGGTTGGGGAGCTAGGGGGCTCCATTGTAAGGTCTGGGTACACATAGCTACAGTTGCCAGTTACTGCACACCTACTGTGTGTCTGGCACCAAGTAGGCCTTTCTCACAGGCTTCCCCTCATGGGTTCTGTTTTGATGGACAGTTTCACAGATGAAAAGCTGGAGGCACAGAGAAACAATTTGTCAAAGCCACACAAGCAGTTAAGGACCCGAGCAAAGACTCTTTCCACTGCCTCAGCTGCCTCTCTCTGCCCTCCGCCCCCAGCCCCAGGGAGGGTGTTAATGATGCTGGGCAGGGAGAGGCAGGGGGAAGGAGTGATGCCCACAGGTGCCAGCAGGTCTCCCAATGGTGACCACACTCAGGCCTGGCGCCACTCTGCCCCTGCCTGTCTGCTCCCCCACGTGGGATGGTGGCTGATACCCCTCTGGGGTGGGGTGGGGGCCCCTGCAGATGCCTGGGCCCTCCCTGCCAAGACCCCGCCCTGGAGACCCAGTGTCTGTCTTCCAGGAACTGCAGTCGTTCCCACTCTGGGATCCCTGGGTGGGGCAGGTGGGGCTTGGCCAGTCCCAGGACTGGCTGGAAGGGCTGGAGGCTGAGGGCACCCAATTCAGGTGGCCAAGCGCAAGCCTCAAGGCCTCTGCGACCTGGTCTCCTTTTGTCTTTTTCTCTCTTTGTACCATGGGCTGGATCTCTGACTCTTTTCCTCTCTGTCTCTGGGTGACTCAGGGGTCAAAGAGTTTGTGGTGTGTTGGGGAAAGCCAGGAAGGGAAGCCAGGGGACTGAGTTTTGGTTCCAATTCTACTGGGGGACTCTGCTGTATACTTTGCTCTCTCTGGGTCTCTAGCTGCTAGGGTACCTGCTGGTCACAGTGTGGAGACCTACAGAGCCCCTAAGCCCGGGGTCCAGGCCATCCCAGGCCAGTGAGGAGGTCAGAAGACAGTGTTTGTCTGTTTTCTCCACGCAGAAACCATCTGAAATGCAGCTCCTAACTCTCAGTGGAAGGGGATTTAAAGAGGAAAATAAATAAAGTGTGAAAGTGCCTCTCACTGACAAGCTCAAGCTCTGTTAGCTTGGCCTCTGATCCTCCCCTGCCTCTCCATCCCCTCTGTGACTTGAGAGCCATTTCTCAACATCCCCACCCCCAGCCCCTTCCTATATCACCCTTCCCTTTAAGCTCTCAAGAAAGCCTGCTTCAAAACCTGGGGTTAGGTGAGGATCAAAGTGAGAAGGTGTTACTGTAGGAAGATCCCAGGAAGTGACCGAACTCCTAAAATATGTGTCATCATCACTACCACCTCCACCACTGTCATCATCATGATCGGCATTATAATTATCACCACCACCACTGCTACCACCGCCACACCACCATCATCACCACCGTTATCACTATCACTGTCACCACCACCACGACCACTGTCTTCACCACTACCGCCTCCACCACGATCACCACCATCACCACCACCCTCATCATCATTTTGCTGCTGTAACAGATGACTACAAACTTGGTACCTTAGTCTATTTCAGCTGCTATTACAAAATACTACGGACTGCATGACTGGTAAGCAACAGAGATTTATTTCGCACAGTTCTTAAGTCTGGAAAGTCCAGTATTAAGACACAAGTTTAGTATCCAGTCCAAGGGCCTCCTAGATGATTGTCTTTTTACTGTACATGGTGCCAGGGAATTAGGATCTCAGTGGGGTCCCTTTTATAGGAACCATTCATGAAGGCTCTACCTTCATGACCAATTAGCTCCCCGAGACCCCACCTCCTAATAGCATCACCTTGGGTATTAAGATTTTAACATTATGAATTGGGTGACAGGGGGTATGGAGGAGACACAAACATTTAACGATAACCTTTGATTGTTTAAAACAATGCAAAGTTATTGTGGTACAGTTCTGGAGGTCTAAAAGCTGAATTGGGTCTCATTGGGCTAAAATCAAGCTATTGGCAGCACTTTGCTTCTTCTAGTAATTCTAGGGGAAAATCCATTGCCTTTTTAATTCAAGTTTCTAGAAGCTTCTCATGTTCCTTGACTCATGGCCCTCTTCTTCCATCTTCAAAGCCAACAATGGTCAACCAGTCTTTTTTATGCTGCATCAGCTTGTGACTCTCCTGTTTCCTCCTTTCACTCCTTTCGCAAGGACCCTTGTGATTTCAATGGATCCACCCAGGTAATCTGCTATAATCCCCCCCTGTCTCAAGGTCAGCTAATTAACCATCTTAATTCAACCTTGCAACAGAGCATAGCATCTTCACAGACTCTAGGAGCATGATTCGACCTTTTACAACCATCATCATCACTGTCTCCATACCTCACACCACCCCACTTCTATCACCATCACCCCTGCTATCACCACCATTTTCAGCAGCATCACCATCACTATACCACCCCCACCCCCACCATCACCACTGCTGTTCCCTCACCACTGTCTCCACCATCATTTCCAACACCCCCACTCCTACCAACACCACCTCACCACCACTACTCAGCTCTCAGCTCAAATGCTGCTTCCTGATAGTGGGATTCTCAGGCTATTCTGTCCAGAGGAGGGCTCCCATAACACACAGACATAGATCACGGCAGGTAACACTACAGGCAAGGATGCTGTGGTTTGTTCACTGGTGCATGTAGTGCCTGGAGCAGGGGAGGCGCTCAATAAATATCCACTAAATGAATGAACAAATAAATGGATGTTTTTGAGCTTATAATAAGGACTTTAGTCTGGCATGCCAAGGAGGGTGTCTCTGAAGGAATGATGTCATAGCTGAGACCGGATGGAAGAGTGGAAGTTAATGAGATGAATATAGAAAAATGAGGGCAAAGTTGGATAGCTGGAAGGAGTGCTTTTTGCATTTTGAGAACTAACAGTAAATAAGGGGGTCTGGAAGTCAGAGTGTGGAAGAACACGAGTGAGTGTGACCAGAGTGACCTTGCAAGTATGTCAAGAATATTCTTTTTTATTTATATGTTTTTATTTATCTCTTTTACATTAGTGTGTATTCCCCATGGGTTACCCACCACCAATTCACCCAAGAACCATCACCATAGTGCCTTGTGTTCTTTTCTCCCACGTTTTGAACCCTTAAGAATATTCTTTATCCTCCAGGCAATGGAAGCTTTGGGAGAGCTTGAAGGCTTGAGATCAGACACATATTTCTGGATGATCACTGTGGCTCCATTGACAAGACAGGATTGTCAGGATGGGAGGAAGAGGGTAGGTGTGAGAGGGTAGTAGCTGCTTAGGGGTCTCTTGCTATAGTTTGGGAGTAAAGGGTGGAGATGGCTCCAGCTTGGACCAGAATGGAGTGTATGGAGATGTAGAGATGTGGAAAGAGTCAGGAACTGTAATTAGAGAAACATCAAAAGGACTTGGGGAAACAGCTTAGATTTGGGGGTGAGAAGAGGGTGATGCTAAGGATACTACCTAGATTTCTGCTTCCATAGATGGTTGGAAGAGACACTGACTGATAGCTGGATGGTGGAGGACAATGCTCAAGAGGACAAGAGTATATCCATATTTATTATTATTATTCAGGATTCCCCAGAAACCAACCTTGAAACAAGAATTCAAATGGAAGTCATTTATTTGTGGTATGAAATAACATAGTGGGGAAGTGAGATAGGAAAGGTAAGCCAGCCACTGAGGGTGTGTTATCAAGCAAGTTACTACTATGGGCAAATGAGCTGAGTCCTGCTGGAGAACTCTGGAATCCAGTGAAGAATATCCACTTCAGAGTCGGTCTACCCAAAGATGAGGAAACTTGGCTATTTATATACCAACTCTGACTGGTTATCGGTTGGAGGCTATTCCCAAGGAGTGTTAATTCCCCATCACTTCTAGACTTCCACACCTAGAGATAGATAAGTCTCAGCGATGAGAGAAAGCTCTCAGGCAAAAAGATTTAGGTTCTGGCAGCTGAAGGTCAGATCTGTGTGCACTGAGGTGGTACCGAATGATACGGGAAGAGAACCGATGGCATCTGCTACCAAAGTGAGGAGGGAAAAGAAGGATTAAAATCCAGGTCTTTTGTATTTCAAAGTCTGTAAGTGGATGAGCATAAGGATGGGAGACTGAATGGATGAAGAGACAGCTAAACAGATGGACAAATGATGATGATCATGTGGACAAAATAATGGATAGTTTGGTAGGCGAGCAGTGGATGGATAGATGGTGTTTGAGTGGTTGGGGAGACGGACAGATAGGTAATGAATGGATAAATAGATGCGGGTGGGTAGTTAGACATAAGAATGCATGGATGGAAGTTTAGTGCATTGGTATATGGGTGTATTGTTAAAGAATTGTATCCGTGACTGAATGGTGGTCAGACAGAGGGGATGGGTGGGCATACAAATAGATGGACAGGCAGTTGGGTGGGAGGATGGATGACCAGGCTTAGGAAATGAGAAGGGTTATGACTTACATTGCGGAACCTCAAAAGTGACCTTGGATGAAGTGAGCCAAGTTAATAACACCTCCATTCCACCTTGCCTCCCATTGGCCAGGAGCTCTCCAGTCTGACATCAGGATGGGGACACCACCATCGTGGCAGAGACAAGTGGAGCCCAGGGACACTCAGCTACAGCCATGCACAGCTGATGGGTTCAGCTTTGCCAAGTTTCACTGCCTGGGGCACATTTTTATAACTGAAGAATAATGAGAGGCAGGCATCCTAGCTCTGGTCTTTTCTTGGCACATTGTGTGTCTGTGCACACACATGGTTTGAACATGCATGTCATTTATGGGTCTCTATATGGGTGTTTTTGTGTGTGTGTCAGAGTTTTAAGTATATATGCTAGGACTCTTGACATGTGGAAATCTGTGTTTGTTAGCATGTTTGTGTACATGCAAGTATGTTTGAATGAGCATAGATGTGATCATATATGTGAGGGCATTGTGCGCCCGTTCTTGTGTATGGTGTGTGGGTGCACATGTATGAACATGTTTGTCTTTGCACAAGCATGCATGTGTGTGAAGATATTCACACCTGTGTGTTTGTGTACGTTCTTGTTGCTTCTATGTCTGGGAACATTGTGTGTGTATGTGTGTGTGTGTGTGTGTGTGTGTGTGTACACGTGAACCTGGATGTGCACCAGGAAATGGACTTCATAGAATGAAGGGAGCCTATTCTTTGGTCATAGATTCACCTCTTACCATCTCTATTCCCTCACCAAATCTTTTCATACAAACTTCAGAAGTGAAACAATTCGTAGTCTCCCAAACATTCTGGGCCATTTTGGGCCTCCATGATTTTGCGCTTACTTCTCAGAGTGCCATCCTCTCCCTTTCTGCTTAGTAAGACTCTTGTTCATCTTCTAGGTTCTAGTTTCACACCTTCTTTCCTATTTTCCAGGTAATCTCCCTGCTGCCTCTCAGACAGCACTTCGCCATGAGGTTTTTTTTTGCTCTTTCCAGACACCGGAATTTCTTTGAGGGCAGGGTCTGTGTTTAATTCCTTTCTGTATTCCCAGGGCCTGCAATAAGATCTAGCATGAGATGGATGGATGGATGGATGGATGGATGGATGGATGGATGGATGGACAGGTAGAGAGGCAGATGTAGGTAGACATGTGAAGGGATGGATAGCCAGGAGGGTAAAGGACTAAATCTGGCACTTATGTTCCAGAACCCTAGTTTCCAAAGGAAGACTGCTTGTTGCTCTTCCTCAGATTTCATTTTTCTGATACAGGAGAAATAGCCTTTTTGCTTGCAGAGGTGGTCTGCTTTACTCCCTCTCAACTCTGGCTCTCAGGAGGTCTGGCTCCAGATTGGCCACCTACCTTACCAAAAAGCAGATTAGGCCTGAAGAGGCATTGCTGAGTGGCTTAAGTTAGCCCCTGTTTGTGCTCAGGGCTTTCAAAGCCTGGGGAGACTGCAGAGGAGGGGCTTGACTTCAGGCCCCACTGCTAAGTGGGCAGGGATTGTGTGCCTTCCAAGCCTTGACTGCAGGCAGCTTAAGGCCTGCCCTAGGAGTTTTGAGACAGGAAAATGGTGTTTTGTCTTGTTAATGCATTCACTTGGCTTTGAACTGGAGAGTAGTCAGGTGTCCCCAGACGGCTGCTTTTGAGTTAGTCTAGGGAGGGGGCAGAGCATAGTCAGGCCCCGGATTACAGAGGCCTTCCCGGGGGAAGGGGGCCTTTGATGGGGCCGGGCCTGTTGTCCAGAGTCTGCTTTGCTGGTGGCTGGAGCCCCTAATGAGGGGAAAGGGCTCATTCTAAGGCATTCCCTTGGTCTCCCTTGGGTAGCAGGCGGATGCCTCTTTGATGTTGGAGTCCTTAAGCCAAGAGGGGACTAATTGCCACAAGGTACAGAATGTTCTGGTTGCTTGGGGGTCTGCAGCTTGCCATAGCCACCTTGGGGAGGGGGGAGAAAACTCAGGAGGGTTATGGGATTGTTTTGTTGTTTTTCTTTCATGCACATAGACCTACAAGCAGGGTGGGAAACACACACGCGCACACACATACACACACACCTTACTCCATTCCAACGTTATAAACTGCATTCTGTTTGAAAGCATACATTAAAAAAAATAATCAGTCCATGCAGTTTGGGAAAGATAATGGTGCAGAGAAAAGCAGCAGACTTGGGCAGGTGGGCAGAGACAGATTCCGATTCAAATACCGGTTTTGTCTGCTTGTTGGCTGTGGCCAGTCACTGAAGTCCGCCAAGCTCCAGCATAGGCCTCTGTGAGACACAAGACTCTGCCTGATACCCAGGAGCTGCTCATGGGTATTTGTTCTGTCCTTTCGCTGCATTCTCGAAACAGTTTGCTGAAAACACAGGTCTATTTTCCTGGCAGGCCTGGAGGCAGGGGGAGAAACTGGGAGCATGGGAAAAATCTGATTGCTCTGGTCTGATAGGAGGACTGGGAGAGGATGGTTCCTTTTGATTAATATGTGTGCCAAGTGGAGCCTTCTCCGAGGAAGATGACCTTATTTCCCTGTGTTTGCTCTCTCCCCTCCAACTGCCACTCCTACCTCTCAAAGGACTCTGGAGTCAGACAGCAATTTTTATTATTAAAAGAAAAAAATGACAGCCAATTATTGTGCTTTTACACTACACCAGGTGTGGGCCAGGCGATCTGACTCCTTTATCGCTAACCCCATCACAGCGCAGGCGCAGAGGGCCCGTCACTCATCTGACAGGTGGGAACACCGGACCTTGCCCAAGATCATCCTCCGTGGGAACGGGGAGCCATTTTCACATCGGCCTGGCTTTCAAGCCCAGGCGTCCCGGGCCTGCTCCAGCCCACTGGTGCCAACAGGAAGAGAAACAGGGCACACTGCAAGAGGAGAGCGCCCATGGTGGGGCCGGGGGTGGAGAGGCGAGCCTGAGGTACATGCAGGTTCTCAGGACGCTTCTGCTGTTTCCCTCCTCACCTACTTCTCCAACACTTACACGCATACAACACACATACATAAACACATATACATAAGCACTCACAGAGACACAGACCTAATATACACAAACACATAAATGCAGATACACAAACATACATACACAGAGAAACATACTTAACATACACAAACACACACATACACGCAAAGATACACACAAATATACATAAACACAACTACACATAACACATGCAAATACACACAAACACAAAAGCACATACACAAATACACACATAACACACACAAACACATACACGAACATACATAATCGTATACACAAGCACATGTTTGACATGTATGTACACGTACACATATACACAAACACATGCAATACACACAAGCACACATATAATACACACAAATACAAACACACACACACTCAAGCACCCCACACATTGTCTCCATTTCCTCCACCCTCTGGAATGTGGAGGGGCAGATCCAGACAGAGAGGAGGCAGTATCCACCCAAGTTGTCCTTAAATTGTGGTTCCCCTTCTGAGAGGTTTTGTCCCAACCTTCTCTCCTCTGGACAGGGACACCCCCCCACCCCCACGCACCAGCCTCAGCATGATGGAATTCTCTAGCAGCGGAGGGCTCCCCCTCTGGCTGCTCCCCGAGGAAGAATCGAAAAGCAGGGACTGGGCATCAGCACCTCGTAAGTGAATAGGAGCAGATGGCGAGCAGAGGGGTCTGAGGAGGTTTCAAGGTTGGAGGCCAGCACAAGACAGGAACAAGAAATGGAGGACAGCTGGCACGTAGCTAATTTATCATCTCCATCCTTTTGCTCATGGAACATTTCGACACCCCACAATCTAGATAGGGTGACCCCAGTTACACATGAGAAGAGAGGGGAAGCAATGCAGCTGCTAAGTGACTGAGTAGAGAACGGTGCCCAGCTCTTGCTGACCCAGCTTCAGACCAGGCTCCAGGGCCCAGGAAGCTGGAGGTGGCTGAGAACAGTCTCCAGACAGGGTCTATGGGCATCGCCAACCAAGGCTTGTTCTGAGGGTCCCAGTCACAAGGAAAGACCCCCAAAGACCTGAGATGACACCACAGCTGTGCCCACAAAGAGTGTGAGGTCCCAGGTCTCTGTTCACCCAGTGCCCTCAGCTTCTCAAGTTCCTTCCTCCCTGGGGGAAGGGGTGAGGTCTCCTGGTCAAGCTTGGAACACTGGGAGGGGCACCACGCCTACAGAGGGAAGTCCAAGAGACTGTGGGGGTGCCTTTCTTCTTTAAAATCAAAACAAAAAAGCCAACATGCAAACAGCTGTATTGTTCTATAAGCACAATACATCCTTTCTGGTTCTCAGTGTGGAAACTACAGATAAGCAAACAAGGAGAAAAAACAACACCCAGAGAGGGCTGCTGTCCCCAGGTACATGGAATGGGGGGGGGTGCCTGTGGGACCGTCCTAGCTCTCCCCAACTCCATACATCTGGGCATCTTTCCATATATTCCTTTCCACCGCAACATCAAGTGCTAATGGGCCACTCAAAGACAGTTGTTTCTTTTACCAGTTCCCTGCTATAGAAATTTTTAGATGGTTTCTGAGATTTTGTAGAGAGACATCTTTCTCCAGAGGAGCTCCAGAATTCCGAAAAAAAGGATGGGTCTGCGCCAAGCACAGGCATTCTTGATGCTAATGATGGCCCAGCTACCCCCGGGACCCTCTGGATACCACCCAAAGTATCCAGACAGCTGCTTCCTCTCATAGGGGTGAACCCCAGATATGAACAATCACCTTGTAATCTTTGGGGACGTGACAGGTGAAAGTAATACACACCTTTCTGTGTCCATGTCTTTGACTACGACCTGAGCTTTTTTCATTCATTCACGCCTCAAGAATGTATCAAGTGAGTACCTAGTCTAGACCAGGCCACTTTCATTCTGGGGTGGGGGTGGGGGAGAGGGAGCTTAATTTAGCAAAAAATCAGATGATCTCTGCGACAGTGTGATCAGCATCATGAGGAATGATGGCTGGGGCAAGGGACTAGGGGAAGTCAAATCTCTGTCAAATTTGACTTCTTTTGATATGGGAAAAGCAACCCTTCTCAATCTTATGTAAAGGGGCCTGTAAACACAGCTTTATTTTACCGCCACCACTCAACCCTTCTAACGTGTTCTCCTAAGCACTTTTGACCAGGATATTCAGAGCAACCCTTGTTAAGGAGAAAAGGAGCCATGAGCTATTTTATTTCTCTGGTGGGAGGGTATAGGCCTCCTCTGAGGTCCACTTTGAATCCAACTTTCTCCAGAAAAGGCTCTCTGGGTTTCCCCCAAGACATATTTGCCTCTCTTGCTAAGCACAGTGATATAATCAAGGATGACTCTGTTTTTCCCTCCAGTAGGTGGCCAGGATTGGTTCTTGGTGGCCCCTGGGGAGCTCTAGCCCCAGCTGTTGCTGTGGCATGAGGGTGCCCTTACATGTCTGTTGCTTCTACCTCTTTTAAACAGGGAGCATCTCTTCATGATAACTGAGATAACCTCCCCAGGGTTTGCTTGAATCTTAAGAAGCGGGCACCATGCCTACTTCACAGAAAAGGATCAGGTGCCTGCCCCTGGTCACAAAGGCAGAAAGAGGGCTGGATGTGAAGGTCCCCTGGACTTCAAGGCAGGACCCTTTCTCCTGCACCAGGGCCCAAGTCTAAGTGCTGCCTTCCTTGTCAGACTGAAAGCTCGTGTGAGTCATGGGTCTCTCTGACTCTATAGTTTCTAAGGAAGGGGTCTTCCCAGGAATGCCCAGGCTTGGAGCTTGTTGGTACCCTTAATTGCAAGCTGAGTGCAGAAGCCCAGAGTCCATCTGTCCTGATAGGCATCTGGGCAGTACCCAGGGATGGCTCCTGTTGTGCTGGGCGCTGGGATCGGCGTGGCTTCTCTGCTAGCTGATGTCATGAGCTCATTAGAGCAATGGGGTTTATAGTAGAAGGCAACTGTCCAAACAATAAATTAAGCTGCACAATTTAGCACTTAATTATCCTCTCTCTCGTCTACTTCACTCTTGTTCCCTGGGTGTCTGTCTAGGCCCTCCAGCTAGAGGGTAAGATCTTCCCTCTGCCTCACACCCCACAGCCCATCCATCATGCAGCCCCGCTGGTGCCATCACGGGAACATCTCTCAAATAGTTTCCCTTCTCCACATCCACATTTCCTTGACCTCAGCCAGCCCTCACTTTCTTCCCTGGATTATTGCCATCTGCTTTCTCCCGCTTTAATTCCTCTTTCTGCTCCACCCAAGGGACCTGAATGTGGCTTGCCTTGGTTGTAAAATACAAAGCCCCAAATCCCAAGCCCTCATTTTGGCATTCAAAGCCCCAGGGACTGTATTCCCTTGCCGACATTACCAGTATCTTCTAAACTACCCCCCTCACCCCTTGCTGGCTACCCTACCACACAGAAGAGCTTGCAGCTCGTCTCAAGAGGGGCAAAGCCACTTCCAGTCTCTTCACCCACGGGCTCATACCACTCCTTGGCCCTCCCAGGCCCAAATTCACCCCTGGCCACTCAACTTGCAAACTCATGCTTGTCTCAGTCTTTAGCTCTAGAATCTCTTTTAAGAAGCCCCTGGATAGCTAAGGTACATTGCCTTTGCTCTCTAGGTCCATCTCTTAGGATTCACCTTAGGATCCACAGGGAGCTTAGGATATGCCAACTGCAAGACCACCTGTCAAGGGGCCTGATGGCTGCTAAGCCCTCTCACACCCTTTCACTGTGGAGCCCACTCTCTTAAGTCCTCACAATCTAGCCACTAGGAGCCAGGATGAATGTCTAACTGAGTTTGGATTGCAGACTCAGGTCTGGAATCAACTTGGCCTGAGTCTAGACTGGCAGGAAAGATGCGTGGGAAAGCCTGGAGAAGCACATGGGCATCATGGTGGATGGAAGTGGGGGGCCAGGAAAGGCTTTGGGAGTTCAGGAGGATGGCAGTGTAGAGTAAGTCATCTTTTGACCCCAAGGAGCTTGGTTGGCTAAATGCTAGCACCTCTGCTGGGCTCCTTCATTTCCCAATTGGGCAAATGAAGGCTGAGGGAGTAGGAGGGAGGACAGAGGACCAAGTTACGGAGGACTAGGGGCCAAGTTAGAAGGCCGTGTTTTGACTCTCTCGTGGGCTGAGGGTCCAGTGAACCCTCCCTGTGCCCCCTTTTCTCTCCCTCTTCCCTGCACCCCTTGCTTCCAACAAACCTCAAACCCTTCCGGCCTGGCTCCTGGGGCCCAGGCTCTCCACTGATTGTAAAAGATGCCTGGTTTGCTCATACCTGTGCTTGCCTGACACTTAGTGGGAGCTCGGGAAACCTTTGTCCAGTGGCTGAATTAACAGGCGGATAAGCCTGGGTAACTCGTCTTTTCCCATTTCTGGAAGGATCTGAGGGGACGAATAAGCCCCTGGATAAGCTCCTGATGCTCTTCACACCTACCACAGGAGTTGGGGTCCTTGTGCCCATTTACCGTGCAGGGGATGAGATTCGCTCAGAGCTCTGTGGTTCCAAAGCTGTTCTCAGTCATCCTAGGAAATACGACGCCAGGCGTGTTATTTTTGTTTGTTTGGTTTTTGTTTTTTTAAAGAAAGGATGTTTTCTCTCTGGTGTCTAAACAGAAGTAGGGCTTCCCGAGAAGGCCATTGTAAATATCATCACTTTTCCTCTGGGCCCTGTCAGCTTATGTTACTTTATTTATCAACATTCCACAACCTGTGGATCCAAGAACATGTCCTCAAGTAGGGCACCAAAGAAGATGTGTACTTTGGGGGGTCAGACAGGCGCAGTTCCCAAGCACAGGCATGAGGTCTCCTCACAGGCATCGGATAGTGGGGGGGCAGAGAGGGGTCCAGGCGTGGGGTGGGGCTGGGCGGGCCCTTTCCAGCCTCTCCGCCTGGGAGGAACAGCAGGTCGGAGTTCCAGCGGCATGTCCCTCATTTCCATAAGGGGGAGCTTGTGCACAGGAGATCCCTCCCAGCTGGAGAGGCCGGAGCATCCAGGGACCGGCTGGGGCAGAGGCCATTTGGGTGTCACCAGCCTGCGTCTGTCCTGAGTGCTGCCTCCTACCTTAGTATGAGGTTGGGGTAGCCACAGGGATATGTGCAGACTGTCTCTCAACCTGTTTATCCACCCGGGGGAACCAGATGGAAGATAAAGGGCAAAGCCCCAAGTGAAAAAAAAACCGATTTTGGAGCCAGATAGGACCAGGGCTCACCCTAGCACCCTCAGGGACTGTACTCGTCACATGACCATTGGCTGGCTATCTCCCTTGGACACCGGCTTCCTTATCCACAAAATAGAGAATATGCCCACTTTAGACGGAGTTTCATAGAGCAGCTACGGGAGGGCCTGGAGCATAATAAATGCTTTAAAATAAATGGAACATAGTGGTCTCTTGTGTCTGCACGTGCCCACGGGGACTTGGTTCCAGGACTCGGTGGGTACCAAAATCCCAGGATGTTCAAGTCCCTTGTGTAAAATGTGATAGTATTCACCCTCCTATACACACCCTCCCATATACTTTAAATCATCTTTGGATTACTTATGATACCTACAATGTAAATGACATGTAAATAATTGTTATGCTATATTATTTCAGGAATAATGATAAGAAAAAAAGATTTGCTCATGTTCAGTCCAGACGCACCCATCCTAGCTCTAACTACAGAGAATGAATTTTCCATCCAGTGTCAGCTGAATCTGAATATGTGGAACTGTGAATAGAAAGGGCCAACTGTATTGCTATGACAATTGTTGCTGGATTATTTATGCAAGTTCTGATTGCTCCCCTAACGCTCCCAGAAATTTCTGCTTGTCATTGCTCAGCTGGGTCGCCAGGGTGATTTGTGCAGGGTTGTGGCCTTCTGGGTGCAGACAGATCAAGCCCAGCAGAAAGGCATTCGGTGCTGGTATTTGCAAATGCAACACTACATGCTGCTCTTAACAGAAATGATGACAAAGCAAAAATATTAAAGAATATTTTAGAGCAAGAGATGGGAGTCACCATAGTTTAATTGCTCTCCCAGATTCAACAACCAGTTTCTCCTCTCTTTGAATACACAGTACCTTGTCCACATAGAGGTTTTGGTGAGGTTGGAATCCTAGTGACTATCCCAGGTGCTGTTTTATTCCCAAATTGCTGTGGTCTTTGGTCTGAATCACTCCATCTCCTTTAGGTTCCTGCCAGAAAGCAGAGCACATATTTCATGGTCCCCTCTCCCTGGGAGGAGGAATTTCTCCTCGGTCCTCCCTTTGCACACACTCGCAAAGCCGCCTTTGCGGCAGTAACATGGGGTGGCAACACAGTCTGCTGCCCTTTGGCTGCCTTCTTAAAATTCTTTTTTTTCAAAATGGAAATAGAATTTTCTCCCTGATTATCAAAGTAACACATATGCACTATAAAGAATTTGGCAACACTGAAAAGTTCAAAGGACAGAGAAAGTCACTGTTAACATTGTGAGGTGTCTTTTCAAACTGTTGCCCACCGACTCACATACAAATCCAGTTACGGGGGACTTGAACAGGAGACATGTTTTGCATTCTGATTTTCTTTGTCCATTTACGTGGTTTCACTTGCTGGCTCTGTGTCACCGTATCATTCAGGTATAGTGTGCTTCCTGAAACCAGTCCCTTACAGTTGAACATTCAGCTTGTTTCTTTTCTTTCTTTTTTTAACCTTTAATTTTGAAGTCATTCTAGAGTCACAGGAAATTCTGTATCTGCTTCATCCATTTTGAAGCATGTCTGTATCTTACATAATAATGGTACAATAGCAAAGTCAGTCCATTGACACTGGCATAATCGTGTATAGTTCATGTCACTATATCATGTATGGATTTGTGTAGCCCCTACCACAAACAAGATTCAGAACCCCTCTGTCTCCAGAAAGATGCCCTTCATTTTGTCCCTTGATAATCACACCCACCCCTCTCATCTTTCATGTTCCTGGATATTACTAATCTGTTCTCAATCTCTATACCTTCATCGTTTTTAAGAACACACATACACACACACACACACACACACACACACACATTCACTCACTCAGCATAAGACCCTTGTGGTCTGTTCAAGTTATAGCATGCATAAATCGTTCTTTCCCTTTTCATTGCTGAATAGTATTCCATGGTCTGGGTGTGCATACCTAATAACTATTTGTGTTTTAGGGCATTTTAAGTCCTTTGAGATTTTAGCTATTACAAACAAATCTGCTAGGAATATTCCTATAAAAGGTTTTGTGTGGCTGTAACTTCATTTTTCTGGGATAGACATTCAGAGATAATAACTGGGTTATTTGGTAAGTATATATTTTGTTTTTATAAGAGATTATCAAACTATTTTTCAGGGTGACTATACCATTTTGCTTTTCCACCAGCTTTCCTAAAACCTCACCTGTCTTTGGATTTGTCACAATTTTAAACTTTAATTGTTCTATAGGTATGTAGTGCTATCTTAGGACCTTAACTTTCATTTCCCTGATGACTTAGCTCACTATATGGACCATATTTTCAGCTGTTTCTTTGCCACCACTTGTATGTCCTCATTGGTGAAATGTCTCTTTGTCTCTTGTCCGTTTTCCCATTTTTTGTATGTGTGTTTGTGATCTTACTATTGAATTTTGAGTATATGTTCATTCTAGCATGAGTCCTTTGGCAAACATGTGGCTTGCAAATATTTTCTACTAGTCTGTAGCATGTCTTCTTGTCCTGTATTGCAAAGAAAAAGTTTTTAATTTTGATGAAACTCAATTTATTGACTTTTTTCTTTTATGGATCAACTTTTTTTTTTTTTAATGGATCAAGCTTTTATTGTCATGTCTAGAACTCCCCACCAAGCTCAATTTTGCAAAGATCATTTTGGTTTTTCTTTGACAAACAATATTTTACTAGACAGAATAACATTCTTCCAAAGGTGCCCACACCCAAAATCCCTGGAACCTGTGAATATGTGACCTTACATGGCCTTGCAGATGTGATAAAGTTAAAGATCTGGAGATGGGGAGATTATCCAGGTGGGTCCAGTGGAATCACAAGGGGACATCGATGGGAAAGAGCAAAGCAGAGGAGCTAGAGTAGGAGATGTGAATATAGAAACAATGGTTGGTGTGATGATACTGCTGACTAGAAGGGAAGACTCTAGAATCTGGAAAAGGCAAGGCAGCAGAAGGAATGCAGCCTGCTCATACTTTGATTTTAGCAGAATGAGATTCACTTTAGTTTCTGACTTCCAAGACGGTAAGATAATATATTTGTGTTGTTTTAAGCCTGTAAGTTTGTGGTCATTTGTTGCAGCAGTCAGAAGAAGCTAATACAAACCTTTTGATGAATATGCTTGCACATAAATCTTTGTATGTTCTCCCAGCTATTTCCTTAGCCTCAAATCCTGGAATTCAAACAAAGTCAAAGGGTAGGTATGCAAGTTGATACCTATTTACATTTCATCATTAACTTATCAGAATTCCCATGCCCCTGCTTCAATAAGAATAAGCACTAATTCTTACTAATATAAAACATGTATTTGAAGTCACCTTGATTTTCTCATGCGTGTATCTTGCTTGTGTGCATACAGGAGGTAAGGGAGAGGACAGTGAGAAGTACTAAAGCTATTTTCAATCATCCAAATGTTCCCAGTCCAGTATGGTAGCTACCAACCATGTGTGGCTACTCCAAATTGAGATATGTTAGAATCATAAAAATCACTGGATTTCAAGTTCTTAATACAAAATGAAGGAAAGGAAAAAAGAAAGATCTCAAGAGCAATATTTTGTCTGGATTATACACTGAAATGGTAATATTTGGATATCTATTGGGTTAAATGAAATATAGCAATAAAATTAAATTTACCTGTTTCTCTTTACCTTTTTTAGCTTGGCTACTAGAAAATTTAACTGCACATGTGGCTTGCATCATGGCTTATGTGTGATTCTACTGGTCAGCATGAGCTCAAATTCTCACCCACTGCCCTTTGAGATCAGTGGTGGGCAGCGACAGCGGGTGATCAGAGCCAGTGGCTCAGCTCTCAGTGACCACAGGAAAGTCAGCCAGGCCTTACAGTCCTGGCCCCAACAGCCAGTGCCCAGCCGCAGACTGTCGTGTGTGGCAAAGAACTTGGTGTCAGAGAGACCTTGATTGGATTCCTAGCTCCTCCAGAATGTTCTTGTACTGGAAACGTTACTTGTTTAGATTTCTTTTTCCATAAAATGGGGGCAATAACTCCACTACAAATATGGAGACAGTCCTTATACAACCAGTTTTTATCAAGCCTACTATGTGCAGGCACTGCTCTAGGCTCTGACAGTAAGCAGCAGGCAGATCAGAAGGAACTCAGCACGCTCTTCTGGTACTCTGAGGATTCTCATCCCTGCCCTTAGCGACAGATTCTGTTGCTAAAAAGAACATTTTGGTAGGCTAGAACAGTCTAGTCAGCACTTTTTATGAGTCCACTGGGTGCCTGAGTCAGATTAGCAGCTCCAGGCATAGGTTTGAACTCACTTATTTGTTACCATGTGACTTTAACTAAGTCAGTTTCTTCTCTGTTCCTTACTTTCCCATCTATAAAATGGGACTTTTTAAATATATAT
Source organism: Scalopus aquaticus (assembly GCA_004024925.1). Classification (NCBI taxonomy): domain Eukaryota; kingdom Metazoa; phylum Chordata; class Mammalia; order Eulipotyphla; family Talpidae; genus Scalopus; species Scalopus aquaticus. The sequence continues at coordinate 23,297 of PVIJ01000953.1, read as the reverse complement.
TTTTATTGTTATTTATATCTTTTACATTTTGTATTCCCCTTGGGTAGCCCACCACCAATACACCCGTGATCCATCTCTGTGGTCCCTTGTGTTCTTTTCTACTCCTTTTTGTGCCCTTATCCTCCCCCCCCTCAAACCCCCAAGTGTCTCTCTCCTGTGTGGTTTCCCTATAGTCCTGTTATAAGTGAAACCATTCGATAAAATGGGACTAGTAACATCATCCACTTCCCAGGGCTGCTGTGAGAGTCAATAAAAAAATAGCCATAAAACACAAATCCTAGACCTTTGTAGGTGCTGTTTGCGGTAGCTATCATTATTTATTATTGTTGCTATTGTTGTCATTATGTTAATGTTATTTTTTTCTTTGCCTTAAGTCCCAATGATTTTAGGACTCTCCCAAGAAAAGTGACCAGGAATAGGGAGAAAAGATCTAGGAAGACTTGTTAGTTGATGAAATAAGCCCTGGTCCAAGTGATGAAAATATGTCTTCCTGGCCATGTGGAGTCCAGAGAGCTGCTTCTCTCGGATATGCTAAAATCAACCCTTTTCTTCGTCTGAAAAGCCCCTCAGAGCTGGCTGCCAAGCCAGGCTCCATTCCCCTGTTTCAGGCACCCTTGGTGCCGTGCCCACAACTCCTGGGTGCTTATCTCTCCCTGCAAGGACCTGTGATTTTCTGCCCTGGGGATTTTTTTCTAACTACTGGAACTTACCAGGCCTGTGCTCTGGGCACCAAAAAGTAACCCTGAGCCACTGGTGAAGAAGGTGCTGCACGAAGTCCCTTAGCTTCCTCAGCCTCCATCAAGAGGCCTCTGAGAGATGCTTCACATTGCTCCCAGATTTCTCCGTGGATGAAGCTCCAGTTAGCACCAAAGCCACGGGCCTAATAAAGCACCCTTAGTAGTGCCCTTCCCTTCTCTGCCCCATTTCCTCATTCTGCTGGTGTTTCCTCAGTAGTTCAAGTTCTGTTTCTGGAAGAATCCAACAAGATACCCTTACTTCTTTTTAAGAGACCTCTATTTTGGATCAGTTATTCTCCTTCCTACATGCCTTGTCCTGGACCCCAATTTCAGGCCAACCCCTTGAGTCTTGACAGTGATTGGGTTGGGACCGGTCTGACAACTGAATTCCAGCAAAGTAGATGTGGGGCCAGGTTTGCTGTCAGGCAGCAAACCTCCCTCCTAAAGGGAGCCTTAGAAGAGACACTAGATGTTTCTTGATCCAGATATGATGCCTGGGACTCCTAGTGCCAACTTGTTTTCATCCTGGGAATGAAGGATGAAGCCATCAGTGCAGACAGCAAAGGAGAGTGATGGAAGAAGCTGTATTTCTAATGACAACATTAAACCATTAACCAGCCCCCTGAAAATGCTTTCCCCTCTAGACTTCCTCTTATGTGAGATCATACATTTTAAGGAAATTTATATTTGAGTTGGGTTTCTTTGTTTCTTGTTTCTGCTAACATAGGCATCTTAAGCTGCTTTACTCTTATCTATTCTCTCAGTTAATCTTCACACAACTTAGAAAGCTAGCAATTATGATTGACATTTCTACTTTGCAACTCAAGCCTGGGGATTGGATACAGCCTTCACCCTCTCTGGCATGGGAGGGGTCCTTGTGCGTCCATGCAAGGACTGCTCTCTTGAGAAACTGCAGGTGCTGCATATGAAAGGTCAAGTTCATGGTTCTGTGTCAGTTGCCTTTATAAAGGGAAAAGTCCTTTTGTAATGTGACAGTTCATTTCCTACTTTAAGAAACGAAATGATTACTGAAGGTGCAGTATGGCTAGCATCCCATTTCATAATTGAGGACACTAAGGCTCTGAGAGTGTCAGTCACATGCCTAAGGTCACACAATGAGGTAGGTAGAACTTCCCCATCCTTAGGCTGAACCCGGTGCTTTTCCCATTGACTCAAGCTGTCCCAGGGAGTCTGTATTAGGGTGAAGTGAGTGAATGCCTGAAGGTGCTTTGCAGACAATAAGGACCCACTTCATCAAGTTTGCGTGGTTTTGCCCAATTCAGCAGGTGCCAGCAAGCACACTTCATCCCATCCTGTCCCCCAGTCCCCAGCCCCCACTTCTTTCCTTTAAAAGTAAAAATTCCCAAAGGCCATCTCCCAGAATGCAGGCTCCTGTGTTCTCCTCCTAGTATTAAATTTCATATTTTTTTAAAGGTAAATTTTTTATAGATTGGTTGTCATGTACTGTTTGGGTTCCTTCACTTAGAAGTACAGAGAGCACCATGAAAGAGGAAAGGAAATCCCATCTGTAGAAAACATGGCCCTTCTAAGGTTTTTTTCAAGAAGGTACCTCAATTAGCATACACGTGTGCAATTTTTAAAGAGAAAATGTGTAAGCTGTTCAGAAGCTGCTCCTTGGGTCGGTGCCATTTGATACCAATACACGTGAGTGACTGCTTTCTCAAGCCCTGCCCCCTGCAAATGGCTTAATTCAGATAGGCTGTGCTCTTCCCGGCCACCCTGATCAATGACACCAGAACCCTTAGGTCATGGCTTTTGCTCTGGGAGGCCAGGAGGATGTTGTTCTAGGGAAGTGCACACAGAACCCCATCATTTCACACTATAGTTCCTTTGAGACCATCTATAGTACAGAAGGGCATCTTATGGGAGGTTTACTTGATACGGGTGCCACCAAAATGAGGATGATTGGTGTTTGTGATTTTAAACACAAATTCAGATTGAAGAAGAAGATAAATGGGGAAGAGAGAGGGTGAATGTTGCTTCTTTCCTCCCTTCCTTCCCCCCACCCCAGTGATAGGTCTGTGTTCTAACCCTGGGAAGCTGTGAATGTGACCTTCACTGGGAAAAGGGTCTTTGCAGATGTATCAGGTTAAAGACCTCCAGATGAGGTCATCCTGGCTTATCCCGGTGGGTCTTAAACCCAGCAACAGCTGTCTTTTTAAGAGAAAGACAAAGGGAAATTTGAGGCATAGAGAACTGGAGGAAAGTGCTCTTTGAAGCACAAATACCAGCACAGGTTTTGCTACATTTGTCAAAGGCTTTATATATTTTGATCTCCAAGCTAGGGCTCAACATTACATGGCAGGGCTTGCTGTGTGGCTTTGGACGTGATGGTTGCCTTCTCTGAACCTATCTTCCTCTGAACTTGTCTTCCATTGTTAAATGATAATTCTCACAGTGACCACCTCTCAAGTCCACTATGAGGTCCAAGGAGGTATGGGTTGTCAGGGGTTGTGTAATTCATGGGCCATATTAGGACACAGACCTTTTTGGTTTGTCCCACACAACTTTAAAACATTTGAATTTATTACCAACCTCAACTACCAGGAGACTTTACACGAAAATCCCAGATTTTCTTAAGAAATCAAAAAGCCTGCCAATCAAATGTCACCATGAAATAATTGGCTGGAACTGACTTATGGTTGGTCCTGCATGGGTACCTCAGTTCACCACAGTCCTCACTCCTCTCTAATACCTTGCACATGCCAGACTATATTCATTCACCTCACCTGGATGCTCTCCACCCCCAAGCATCTGAGTTTTACATCTGTGCAGTAAAGCTTTTTTATTCATTTTGTTCACTCATTTTCTTCTTGGTCACAAAAGACAAATCCCAACCAGAGTTCTTTTTCAGGAGAACATCTCCAGTAGAGAGAGGGACTGATGAAAACCTCTGTCAGGCAGGATTTTTCACTTAATAGAATTTGTTGTAACCAGATCAGCAACCTCCTTTAATATTAGGGCTCTGACTTGTGGAAATCTCTTTGTTACCCAGAACTAGATACAAATGATGGTACTTGTTAAAACCAGGCGTGCTGGTGGAGAGACTGCCATTCATGCTTGTTCTTGCCAAGATTTTGATGTTCCAGTCCTTCTCTGGTTTAATAGTTAAGTAAACATTCTTTGGATTCTGGTTCAAACCAGTTCAAGAGATGCTTTTAGGAAAAACCAACACCTTTGGTTTGCATTTGTCACCAGACTAGTTAGGTTTTCTTGGACTTCAAGATTCAAAAATGAGTCTAGTTTATGGCCTTGGACACAAAATCTGACTCTTCCTCCTGCTGGCTGTGTGACTTTCAGCTATCACTTAACTTCTCTGAGCCTCTATAGTCTCAGCTCTAAAAGGGTCAAAGTAACAGTCCATAGATCATGGAATTGCTATCAGCAGATGGAGCTGATACATATCGAGTTCATGGTATAGGAGCCAGTATACCATTAATAAGTAATTATTATTATTATTATTGATTGCTTTTTTTAATGAAGCTGTTTAGGTTCCAGTTTCAGATGTAGAAATGTGGATTGTGGGCTTTTTTTTTTTTTATTGTCTACACATACCTGTAGCAGAATCTCACCTTGATCTGCCAATCTCAGAAGTAATAATGGCAAGCTTGATAAAATTATAAGGGCTAATATTTATTAGGTATTTCTTAAGAGTAGGCAGAATCCTCTTCCCCTCTCCCCTCCTGTGCTTTCCCACCTTCTCCATCACCATCTTTGGCACTTGTGCATTAGTTGTCTGTCAACATGTGAGGTCTTGGAAATCTTTTTTTTTTTTTTTTTAAAGATTTATCCTTTATCTATACATACAAGCTGGGGAACAGGCCAGAGGCGTGGGGCGGCGAGAGGGCTCACCAGAGACGGAGCGGGTAGCAGAACAGGCAGATCAGAAACACACTGCTGAGGGGAGCAGCGGGCAAGGCAAGAGAGGTCTGCCGCGCCATGTGGGATTCTCCCTGGCCGGGCGTCGAACTCGCGTCGCCGCTGCCGACAGCTCCACAGCGCAACGCTCAACCGCTGCGCCACCGGGGAGGCCCCAGGTCTTGGAAATCTTGATAAGAAAATATTCTGAAAGCCCATTGATTTGTGCACGAATTCAAATACAGTGAAGAACTCACTTAACACTGATAGGTCCTTGGGAACTGCCCCTTTCAGTGAAACGACACCTAGTGAACTCAAGTAGGTCCTTGAATAACATTTCTGTCATGGTCACTGGGTTTGTTTTATTCTCATCAGCATCATAAAAAAACAGCATTTAACTTAACTATATTTTTGAGGACTTGCTATGCTTCCTAATTGTGGGTTCCAGCTTATGTGAAGTCAGATTGAGAGTTGGTAAATGGGGGTTACTGTTGGCACATCAAAGGGGCAATTCTCCAGCCTTTGGCTCTGCCCCTCACATTGCAGGAGGCTTATCATTCCTGCGTCCCTGGAACTGATGCCAGTCACTGCAACCCAAAACACCTTCCCTTGCAGCTGAATGTCCTCAGGGGAGTTTGAGAACCACCATTTGTCAAATGAAGCCAGTTAAGCAGAATATTCAAACTCTCCTAGCTTGCAAACTTGGGCCAGACCCTCTCACAGCTCTGGGCCTCAGTTTTCTGACCTGTCAAGTGGCAGGGAGTCATATACCGCTCCCTGAGCTGCTGGGGAGACTAAGAAGGAGGGCCCATGTGAAGCACATCCTGCACCGTGGCCCATGGTCAGTGCCTGATGCCCAGGGCGTGGCCTGGGTAAGCGAGCAGCAGCCAACCCTCCTGCCCTTTTTGCACTGATTGTGTCTCCAAGTGACAGGGCCAAGGAGGGCATTCAAAGCCCTGCAGACTTCAGTCTAATTGGAAGTCATCATGGAATGAAGTCCAGTATTTCATTTGGCCTGTGTTTGACAGATCCGGCGAACACAGCTCACACAGAGCCCGTGATACAGGGGGGATTCTTGGCCTGAGCTCAGGGCGGATTGGTGGAGAAAATGTCGTGTTCAATTAAGGCTGATTGGCCCTGACAGTTGTCTGGGTGAAGTTTATAAGGTACATCTAATCTGGATGCATCTGGTCATAAAAATGCAAAACAAGCCATTCCCACCCAAGTTCTAACTCCAGATGTGGGTTGATTCTCAGTGATTGACACCATATTTTTTGCAGCTGTCCCACATTTCAAATCTTTTTCTATTTAAAATATATTCATCATAATTATGGAATGCAATAAACAAACTTCAGCCTGATGACAAGCTTTAAATATAAGAATGTTTCAGCTTAAAATAAATGCCGTGATTTCTCAAGCCCAGGATGGAGACAAGCAACGACGAGTGTTCTCCGAAGGAGCCCTGACCTTGTCACCATGAACCAGACAGAGTTATTTTCTCTCCAGTATTGACTGATATTTGGAGGGGTGACAGGGAGAGAAAAATCAAAAAGCTATTTATATCAGATAGAAAAATGTGCCTAGACCATCAGAAAGCCACACTTGTAAAACAAGGAAAAGAAAGTGGGTCCAACCTATTCATGATTTGGGGACTTCCCATGGCGCAAGTCCTCCCAGGGCAGGGTGGGGGTGCTGCTAAGTGCTGGGATAGGTCCCTGGTTTCAAATTCCAGTTTCTACATCCCACAATGTGTCCCCTTGAGTGTTGCTTTGTCCCCATAAGTTCTCTGTGCCCTAGTTTCTCATCTGTAAAATGGAAGGTGATAAGGGCACTTATTTCATGGTATATAATTACGAGAAATAAATGCAGGATTTGAAGTCAGGTACTTAGAACAATGCTTGGCACATGAAAAGTGCCAAGATGCCTTAGCTGTTATTCTAATCAATCCCAGCTGACTTCTTCCCAGAGCTTCTCGAAGGGGACGCTCAGGGTTTCAGGTGTTACGTGATTCTGCACAAAGGGGCCCACAGTACACAGGAGAGGTGGATTCAAACCCTGATCATCTGACTTCATTACAGAGTGGTCAGTTTTGCTCAATTAGCATTTCCTTTCTCAATTTAATGCTTTTTTAAAACATTGTTGAAGGAACACTGCATTATAATGTCGTTTAAGTTTTAGGTGTGCATCATTATCAATCAACATGCCAGTGGCAGTTAATGGAGCAGGTCAGAGTTCTGCATGGACAATACAGCATCCTTCTGTTTCTTCTTCTGTTCCTAGGGCCCGTCCTTTACTTCAAATGCTCTTCAAATGAGTCTGTAATTGAGATGGTTAAATAAACAAACTCTTAGGTTAATTATACATAGGCCAGCCTGTGACCGAGCTGCTAGATTTTTCTAGCCCCTTATGGAACTCAGCCATGACCAAATGGCCCCATCATGAGCCATGCATCCAACTTGGTTCCTCGAGTAAAATGGGAACGACCCACAGTTTGTGTCAACAATCTGCTCCTCTTTAAAATGAGGCCATAAGTCACCAGTCCTCTGAGTTCCCAAAAAAGTGTCTGGAGCTAAATTTGTATCCTGACTTGGGTGATTGTTCTCCTATTAGGCTGATGAGAGAATTAGCGGAGCCAGGGCCTCCTGGGGCCATGCCCACAGCTCCAGCCAAGATGGAAACGACTCTGTGAGTTTTATTTCTGAGATGTGTAGAGGGCTTGTCCATCACTGGGCTGGTGGGCACAAGTTCAATGTGAAAATAGTGTGCACAGTCTCTCCCCCGAGATGGATTGTGTCTTGGCAGGCCCTTTGCCTCCAGCAGGACTGAGGAATTGCTGCCGGATGAGGGGTGGTTGTATTTTAGTTCTCCCACAACCCATGGGGGATGGCCTTGTGATGTCCTGCTAGATTCCTGTTTGGGGGAGGTAGTGTGGAACAGTGGTAAGAGCATGGCCTTGTGAGACAGACAGACCCAGGTTCAAATAGGGGCTCCATCAATTACAAACTTTGTGAATATAGGAACCTGCCCAGCCTTCATGTAGACTTACTTGTGAAATGGAAATGACCACCTCTGATGTGCAGGGTTGTCATGAGGATTAAATGAGATAATGTGCAGCAATCTTTAGGCCACTCCTACTACTTGATAACCGGAGGCTGGCATTTTAGTTGTGGAGTTAAGACAGCACTTAACATGGTATCTGGGATTGGGAGGTTTTTTTCACCATCTATATCTGAGTTGGCAAATAGACTGTACCTTTCATTTCAGTATTAATGAATTGGAGATGTCTACTTGAAGTGCAGAGGTTGATTTGCAATGTCTGCCACAGAGTAGGAGGGGGTGGTTAAGAATATGCATTCCATACATTGTTGTCTCTCTTCTGGAGTGTAAGTTCCAAAGGCGGGACCTGAATCTGAAAAATAATCCCTTAATTTGTGCATAGTACAAAGCAGTTTCTGCATCTATTATCACATTGCTGATCAAAAAATAAAATAATCCTTTGGCATGTCATTCTGTGACCACACATAGCCCAATATTAAGTCCTATAATAACAATGATCTCTATATGATGAATGTGGAAACTGAGCATGAGAATGATGCAGGCAACTGATAAAACAAGATGTGCAGTATCACCCCAGAAAACTACTGCTACCTGTTACTTCCCATTAGAATCTTCACACACACACACACACACACACACACAGAGTGAGGCATGGAGCATAACCTCAGGAGGCACTGGTTCTGCTAATTCTCTCGTCACCCTAACAGTGAACAATCATCTGAGTCAGGATATAAATTTAGCTCCAGACATGGGAGTAAGGCATGGGAGACGTGGGTTCTGGCCTCTGCCATTCCATGAACCACTGAAGACCTTGGAAAAGTCACTTTACCTTTCCAAAGCTTAGTGTTCCTGACTGCAAAGTGGAATAGTAATTATCCCACCTTCCCAGTCTCAAAGGACCGTGTAAGGGTAAGAGAAAACAGTGAGTATGAGATGAGTAAGACTTGTATAAAATTCTTGCCATTTTTTCCCAAACAGGAGGAACATACTTTGGGGTGCAATGCTACATGCATTTATCAAAGGGGTATCTTGGAAAGCTTGATATGTTGGGGCTCGGAAATTCCCTGCCTATCTCCCCAGACTGTCCTATGGAGTGTTCCTGTCCTTTGGACTTCAAAACTAGACTGACTTTGTGACCTTGAGCAAGTCATCTCGACTCTCTAACCAGCAAACTCCTTACCTGCATGGTTGGATGAGAACCTTTCTGGCAGGGCTGCTGTGAGGCCCAGAGCCAAGGTAGAAAATTCACCTGGAAACCTGGAATGCAGAAGGCACTCAGCAGAGCCAGCTTCCCTCTTTCTGAGGACCTGATGGGATAACCTTGCCAGTGATTTAAAGTACAGAATTTTCTTTTCTGCAAAGAAATGATGGCAAGAAAATGTATTTGTGAGAGGGTATGTGTCTGTGTGATTGTAAATGTGCGTGAGTGAGTTCACAAGTGTGTGACAGAGGAGAAGGCTGTGGAGAAATAAAGTAATGGTGAGGGATAAAGAACAGAACATTCTAGTGACTTGCAGATGAAAGCTTCTTTTAGCTGGATTCATTAGCCTTCTAACACCAGCTTAGCTGTGTTTGGAAAAATACTTAACTTGCCATAAGATGCCAAGTCATGAATATGTCAGAGAGGGAGAGAGGGGGTTGTGGGGAGAGACTCTTTGCATATCCTTCTCTTTAAAGAAAAGTTTACTGGAACAAAGTGGTTGGTGCTGCTTGGTGACATCTATTGGTTCTTTGTGCAAGATGCTGGGAGGAAGTCAAGAATAAAAGTTTTATGCATATTGTTCTGAGAAATGGAAAGAGAGAAGGAAATGGAAAGAGAAAAGGAAAAGGAGAAAGGAAAAAGACTGAAAAGGACTGAGATGTGGAAGCAGGGCAGATGGAAAGAGAAGGGGAAGAGAGGGCAGGAAGAAATGTGTGAGAGAGAGAACAGAGAGAGAGAAGGAGAGCAGGGAGTGGGAAGAGATGGGAAGAGAGGGCAGGGCATCAGGGGAGACAGACACTAGGATGAAGGGACAGAAGGGAGGTGAGATGGGGTGGGACCAGGAGAGAAAGAACCCACCCATGCCCTTTCATCTTGAACCCGCCTCAAGCAGAACAGGTTGCCATCCTCCAAGTTCAGACCCTGAAGCTTCTCTCAGGGCCTGCCTGCCCGGCAGCCTGCAACTGCAGTGTTTAAAGTGCCCGTTTCTCAAGTGGAGCCAGACGGTGGAGCTGAGCCAGCCTGAGTTTGACAACCAGATGCTGAGCTCGCACAAAGGAGTCCTCCCTCCTGGCTGCTGAGCTGAGCTCAACTTCCCAGAGCCCAGTCCACTCTCGATGCCTGGGACCCCAGGACAGGCCCTGTCACAGCCTTGGCTGCTAGGAGGGGCCCAGGAGCCCGTGAGAAGGGTGCTGTGGAATCAGACAGAGCTGGGATTGAATGGTGATCCACCTCTTACCAGTGGCTCTGGGATGTAGTTTTGAGCCTCTATTTTCTCATCTGTGAAATGGGTCTCACCAAAACCAGCCAACCCAGAATGGTCCTGGATGGTCAGAAGATTAAAGAAAACCAGACAGAGGCTGTGAACCTAGGTTGAGGAGGCTGAATTCAAACTGAAGAGAGCGCTAGTTGAACCTCCTTCAGGTTTCAAAGTGATTGAAATCTTGTTTGGCTTAACTTTCTGAAAAAGGCATCCAGAAGTGAGTTCATTATTGTGGAACACCATAGAGTGCAATTGCACAAATCCAGATAGTACAGACTCTTGCACACCTGGGCTGAATGTGATAAGCTGACTGAGCCCACTGTCCTGCAGTGATCTGTCCTTGACCAAAAAACATCATTAAGTGACATGTGGCTGTAACCACCCATATCAGAGAAACCCAGGTGATTCCTTATAAAAAATCCACATTTCTGATTTCTTGTGAAAGACTCTAGAATAAAGGCTGGAGGTTAGCAGGGGCAGGGCCCTTCTCTGCCTCTGACCCCTCCCCACTCTGCGGTACCACACAAGACTTGGGCCCCAGATGTCGCTTTACTCTTACAAAGCAGCCAGATTATTTTCCAGGCACCCAAGTTGTGTCTGTTGCATTTCTGTGGTGCTTGACATGGTCTTTCACAGAGAAAGGAAAGCAAAACTCCCCAAGAGGTGAGTTGTCATCTCATCTCCAAACAGAGCTAGATTTCCAGGGCTGACCCCTATCAGTCAAAAGAAGGAGCTGGAGGCACAGAGAGGACCCACAGGTTGTCTGAGATCTGAATGAGTGGCGCCACTTCTCTTTGGAAGAATACGTTTTAGTTAGCGTTTAAATAACATGACCTTCATTGTGGGGTTTCCAAGAATTTTGAATTATTTCCACATAAAATAGGGGGAAACATGTGCCTCCCTCTCACCCCAAATAGATGAATCTTGTAGCTTCTTGAGAAATGGGGACTTGGGTAGATATACTCAGAAGGCAGGAGGGCCTTGCCAATGGAGAAAGGTGTCTCCATGGCCTGAGTCGCTGCATTCAAGGCTGTGGTACCTCTAGAAGCTGCTCATTCGGAGTTTATAGATTGGTGTGGGATGACAACAGGTAAACAGACCATTGATGTTCCACGGAATGGGGGAAGCCCCAAAGAAACACCCAACTCTGCATAAGGGAGAGCAGTTTGGCTCCCTGGAGGAGGTGAGACCCAAGATAAGCCCAGAATAACATGTCAGAGTTAGCGCAGGGCAGAGCTACAGATGGGCACTCCCCAGGGAAGGAAGTGAGAAAGATCAAGGTCTGTTGGGGGCCTGGAAAAATTGTGGGGTACTGGAGCATGATGTGAAAAAGAAGTGAGAGATGAGGCAGAAGTGAGAGATGCCGTGCTGAGGAATTTGGAGGTAAACTAGAGAAAATCCTGTCGATGGTGGGGAATCAGGGATGGATTTTTGAGAACAGGAACATCATGATCAGGTTTGTGTGTTAGAAGGTGATGTTGGAGGTTGTATGAAGGTAGCTTGGAGGGCATGAGCCCGAAGACAGGGAAGGGAAATGGGCGGGTGTGTGGAGGGGGTGGCGGCTGTGAGGACAGGGTGGAAGCAGTGGGTTTTGGGAAATCAAGGTCACTGGAAAAGCTGCTAAGACTTGATGACAGCTGCAGTATCCCCAGAGGACTCCGATTTGCATAAATGCTGGGTCTCTGCAAAGTTCCACTCCAGTTGATGGGTGGTTAATTGAATTCATTCATCCAACAGCAAACATTTATAGATGCTGACTCCTCTGGGAGCCCAACACTAGGTGCTGAGAGGAAGAACAGGAAGAGCTGATTCCTGCCCAAGAAGTGGCCAGCCAGCTTGCTTTTTAAAAGATTTTGTGGCCCATCATCCTTATAAAGAAGACAGTAGCTTCCCCTGCCCCCTCCTAGCTCCCACGTTCCCTGATCACCAGCTAAGCATCATTGCCACTGAGCCCTACCAAGAAGAGCCAGCCCTGACTGAAAGTTTACCTTATCATATGCCAGAAACTGCTGCGGGCTTGTCGTCGACTGAGGGGTCCTCTGATGGATTCAGGGATTGGCAAACTTCCAATAAAGGGTCAGATAAGTCAAAATTTTAAGATTATGTGTCATCCAGTCTCTATCAGACCCACTCAACTTGGCCTTTGTCACATGAAAGCAGTCATCAGAAATATGTAAATGAATGGACATGGCCGTATTCCAATAAGACTTTACAAACACAGACGGTGGGTTTGGTGGGGTGGGGGTCAGATTTGATGGATTTGCTCACATCTGATGCAGTGCTTAGGGTTCTACTCACACTGTAGTTGAGGAAACTAAGTGTGTCAGTCAGAGTCCAGGGAACAGATGGCCATACAAACGGAGCCATGCAGGAGGCTTTACTGAAGGAGCTATCTACAGGGGTGGCAGGTCAATGGGAACCAATAAGAGGTGTTGAGACCTCCAAGGCCAGCATCAGTGGGGAGATGCTGAGACCCCAAGAAAGGAAGAGCAGCAGCAGGGGCAGTAAAGGGCTGATTTCAGAACTCGAGACCTGTATCTGAGGAGAGGGTTACCCACGTGAAGCTTCTTTGGTAGGGGGGGCCTGGGGGGAGTCCTCCGGCCCACCCTCTACTCTCCTGCTGTTACCCCCAGGGACAGGCAGACTTTCCTGACTGGATCCTGACTGGGCCCAGTACCCCAGGGCCTAGGTCGTCCACTGAAGTTGTCCATCAGGGCAGCCACCCAGGGCACCAAGCAGAACTGAGAAACTGGGAAATAAAAGAGTCTAAACAGGTGCCCAAGTTCAGGAAGTAGTGAGTGATAGTGGTCACCATTTTTTCCAGTTGCCATGTTCTCTTTGGGCAAAATCTGCCTTGGGAATTGATGGTGTGGCAGTGGGAAGGCAGGCTGTGGGGGAGGAAAATCAAGTCAGAAGAGAGGCTGTGTGTAGCCACAGGCAATAGCCAAAGGACCCCCTAGAGAAAGTTCAAGGGCAAGACCATGTACCTCAAAGGAAACTGCAGAGAAGGGGCCACCCAAGAGGGCCTGGGAAACTCATCTGAGGCTGAGCAACCTCAGGAGAACCACACAACCTCTGCTGAGCTGTGAAACCTCAGTGGGCCATGTTAAATTAACCAGGGTGCATAATTCACATTAAGGGATTGCCAGCTCGAAACAGCTTTTTCTTCCTCTTCTTTTTAATCAGGCAATAGGATTTGTTCATGGTGAGGGATCCTAAATCCCCTGACTACTTCTGAGCGAGAGAAATACATCTCTGGTAGATGAAGGCCTCTTTCACTGGCATCTTTGTGTGGAGGTACCTAGAGAGGTATTTTTTCAAACTAATAAATCATAAACCTTGTTTGAATCCCAATCCAGAACAGATGTAATGCATATGGTCAGTAGACTAGGAGTTGCAAATAAATATGTTTGGAAACCAAATATTTGAAAAGCAATTCTTCTTCTCAGTCTTCTCTTTTTTAAGTGTCACTGCCAAGATTGGTTCAGGGATTTGGTTTCCCCCAAAACTGTTGCCACAGCTACACTCTGTCAGCCAGAATAGAGATATAGTACCCCAGGCTAGGAGTGCACAAAGGTTCAACTTGCATCTCAGTTCAGGTTGATTAGTTTTGGCTGCCTGGAGTGCTGTGCTAAGAAGGGCCCTCAGGCTCATCAGAGTGCCATTATTGATTTACAATGTCTGCCTGAGGACCAGTAGCAGGAAGTAGAGATACAAGTGCCACACAACTGCCATTCCTGTCCTAAATATTTTAGAGTTCACTCACTCTGGGTTATAATATTGTTTATTTAGATTGCAATGCAGTGAAAATACTAGGGCACCAAAAAAAAAAAAAAATCAGGGACATTGTGAAGAATTTTCTCTACTCATTTAAATCAACACCCAGATAATATTGAAAGAGTCCTCTTGCTAATTCACCTCCCTGCATCTCAAGAGTCCTGGACCCCTACAGTTGTACTTTTTTTTTTTTAAACAAATAGAAGTTCTTTTGTTTATTTACTGTGTTCTTGATGATGGCCTGTTTCTCCCTAGAGTATGAGCTTCTTATGAACAGAGACTGTGTTTTGTACATTGCTTTATTCCTTGCTTCCAGCTAGAAATGTATGGCATGTAGTAGGTATGAGATAAGTATTTGCTGAATGAAATTCGTTTCTTTTTTAGTCCCCATTCCTTTGTGCATGTGCTAATTTATGCCTTCATGACTCTGGGCTCAGCCCAGGGCTGGGTCTATAGATATAAATACAATAAGACAAATGAGAAACCTCCTGCCTGATGAGGGAGAAAGACACACAAGTTGGTGATTCTAAAACAGCACGAAAAAGGCAATAATAGAAGTAGGTGCAACAGCAGAGGTGACAGATGTCACAGACAGATGAGGGAGTTGGACCATCAGAAGAGATTTCAAAGAGGTTTCTCACTGACCTAAGGTTTTGAACAATGAATAGTTTTCCACGCAAAGAGTGGGTATATTATGCTTTTTATAAGGATAGAGCTGCTCCTGTCTTCTGTAAGAACTGTCTTAGAGTCAACACACAAGCTGCTGATTCTCAGTTCTGTTGTGTTTCAGCTGTGTGACCTTGGGCAAATCATATATCCTCTGAGCCTCAGTTTCTATTTGGCAGAACTGAGAACTTAGAGGAAATGGTCCCAATACCTCCTAGGTCCTCAGGATGTGACAGTTCTTCCTGCTAGGATGCCAATTAGTATCCTACTCTGACTAAACCTTTAGGGACACACTTTGAAATCTTCTTGGTGCAATTCAGAGAAAAGCAGGTCTCTATGGCCCTGTTCTAAAGGGACTTAGTTAAGGACATCCTTCAAGGACCTTGTTAGGGGTGTCTCATCCCCAGTGGCTCTGTCGGGAGCTCCCGTCCCTGCCCCTGGCTGCTCTCCCACTATCCTGACTGCCTCCCCGCCCCAACCCGGGGCACGTGCAGCCTGTTTTTACAGCTTTACACTGAGCTGAGCCGTGAGAAAATGCCAGCTTGATCCATTTTTCTTTCCTGTTCTTCAGACATGTGCAAGCTAAAATGCTGGCTCAGCAAATTGCTTCAAGTTCAGAACCTCATCATTTAAAAAGGCCCACTCTCTTTGCAATGACAATAAAAATAACAGTAACGCTACCATGAATGTGTGTTTGCTCTGGGCAAGCACTTTACAAACACTATTTTATACAAGCTTCACCAGGACCCTGTAAAAGCTGCTATTCTTTTCTCTGATTTCCTATATGAACTGTAATTCCAAGTTCATACAAATAGGAATACGAGGGCTGGAAATAGAGTCCAGGTTTTGGGTCTCCCAAACTGACACCTCCCCCTTCCATTTATCTGTTTCTTATTCATTTCTTTAATGATGCTCTTTCTCTTTTCAAAAAGATGTGAGTCTATTAGTGGAAATAAAATCAGCAAAAAAGAATACAACCAAACAAGGAAATAAGAGCCAAGAGAACCAGAAGCAGGAAAGTAAGATGTTTCCGGCATCTTTTATCGATACCAGATCAGTCAAACTCATTAGTCTGTTATTCAGATCTCCCTCTCACTTTGTGGCCTTGTTTCATCAGTTACTAAAAAATCTGTTAGGACCTCTCAATGTGGTTTTAGATTTGCCCCTTTCTCCTGATAGGTTTGTGAGTTTCTGGTTTTGAAGTTACTAGATGCAAACACATTGAAAAGTATAGGGTCATCGATGGAATGATGTAGTTTCTCATTGTTATAAAAAAATCTCTGGTAGTGGTTCCTGCCTTAAGGTCTCCTCTGCTGATAACACAGTCTAGTGACGTCTACATGGTCCATCTCTTTCTATAATTTTACTCAATCAACCTTTCGCAGTCCTTATATTTAAGATGGTCTCTTGTGAGAGCATATAGTTTTTTTTCCTTTTTCTTAAACCTTATTTGACAATAAAGGTCTTTTAATTGGAATATTTAGTTCATTAACCTTTAATGTAATTACCCATATATGTATATATATGTACCATATTATTAATTTTCAATTTGTCCTTTCTGTTCTATAGTGTTCTCACTTGACCTTTTTGACTTCTTTAGATTAATCTGTTATTCTCATTATTGGTCTTAAAGTCATATCCTTTGTTATTTTATAAGTTTACGTTCTAGTACTATTCTTTTAGGAGTTTTCTTAGCAATTACAATAGGTACTCTTGACTTATTTAAAGTCTAATATAAGCCAACATTTTCAACACTTATGGACAATAAAAATAAAATATCTCGATTGTATTTTACTTAAATTAAGTTTAATTCTATTCTCTTTGAATTTGTATGTAATTGCTGTCAAATATTTTGATTTTCTATATGTCTTATAACCCACAAGACATTACTGTTGTCATTATTTTACACAAATTTCATCTAGATTTACCTATATATTTATCCCTTCATCTGTTTGCCACCCTTCTTGAATTTCTGCAACTTTCAAGGATGATACTTCTTTTCCTTAAAAAAAATGTTTTTGGTATTTCTTGTAGTGTGAGATTTTATTTTATTTTTTTAAAGATATATTTATTTATGAATACAAGCTGGGGTATAGGCCAGAGGTGTGGGGCGGTGAGAGGGTTCACCAGAGACAGAGTGGGGAGCAGAACAGGCATATCAGAAATACACTGCTGAGGGGAGCAGCGGGCGAGGCAGGAGAGGTCTGCCGCACCATGTGGGATTCTCCCCAGCTGGGTGTCGAACTCGCATCGGGCTCTGCCAACAGCTCCACAGCGCAGCGCTCAACCACTGCGCCACCAGGGAGGTCCTAGTGTGAGATTTTAGATGGCAAATTCTCTAATATTGTTTATCTGGCAATGTCTTTAGGCTTCCTTTTTGCAAGATGTTTTCACAGACATGAATGCCATGCTGGTGATAACTTCCTTCAGCACTCACCACACTATTACATTTTCTTCTGTTTTATGTAATTTCTATTTCCATCTCCTTTTGTTTCTTTCATGGTAAAGTTTCATTTTCACTTCACCAGTTTTTAAAGCTACTTGTCTAAAACTTTAGCAGTTTCTTTTTTTTGTGATGTACCAAGGTGTATTTTTCTTTGTATTTATCCTTCTTAAGGTTATAGTGAATCTTGCCATTTTCATCAGCTTTTAAAATGTTCAGTCACTATCTCCTTAGAGAATTACTTCTGTCATATTTTTCTCACTTCTACCCTCATAAGGCTACAATTACATACAGGTAAGACCTTTTCACCATTTTCACATGTGTTTTATGTTCTTTTTCTGGATTTCCATTCTTTTAATCTTCATGCTTTGATCTGGATTTTTCCATAGGCCCATCTTTCAGGTCACTAGGCTTTCTCCAGCTCTGTCTAGTCTGCTGTTAAAAACCTTTGCCTATTTTCTCAATATCAATTACTGTATTTTTCATTTCTAGAATTTTTCCTGGATTCTTTTTTAAAGACTCTAGTTCTCTGGTGCAAATGTTCCTCTTGTCATTTCTTTTCTTGATGATATTAATATCACTTTTTAAACACAATGTCTGATAATTCCAAGATCTGGTTCATGTATGGGTCATAGTCCTGTTGTTGGTATACATGGTGAATTTTGGTTGAAAACTATAAATTTTATGATAAAAACTATAGATTATTTTTATTAATAATTATTAATAATTATTTTATTAATAATTATTAATAATAGATGATTTTATTTATAAATGATGTTATTTTACTCCAGCAAGGACTTTCTTTATTTTCTATTATAGTAGAAATTCACTTTGATGTTATCAGGGATAGAGAGGATTCAAAGCTGAGTTTTAATCTTTGTTAAGACCCAATCTATCTCCAGCTCACCTGTACTCCTAGGGTGTAGGTTGTCATAAGTTCTGTCTGAAAACTAAGTCAAACTAGCTCAGGAAGCAATAGAGAACAATTAGATGAGCCATGTTGCTGTGGGAAGGTAAGACAGCATCTGGCCCTCAGAGACCTCAATAACAGAGTTGAGCCCCCACCCCATGCCTCTTTTTTTCCTGCTTTCTGAATTTACTCTCTCAGATGGGTCCAGCAACACCCAGGAACATATTCCCAATGGTCTACCATAGAAGGACTGTGACTTGCTTCCTCTTTAGTCTCAAGCTCAAAAAAGAGCAATGATGATTCAGTTGGGTTTATTACTACAGCCAAGTAGAGAGATTCCCAGGCAAAACATCATTCCCTCCTAGAACCACACAGTTGTGTGGAGAAAGGGACGTTTCTCAAAAGGATGAAAACGAAGACTGGGCACAAAGCTAGATGCCAAGCAAAGCTAAGCACTGAGGTTTGCAATTTCCAGGTAGGCATGTGGCTCTGAAAGTTAATACACTCTGACAAGTACTAAAGGGTTTCCCAGCTCCCTAGCAACAACAATAAACCTAAGAACAAAAACAAAACTTCCCTGCAGTAGCCTTTGAGATAATAATCATAATAACTGTTATCTATAAACAGCCCAATTCTGGGCCAGGGGAGCCACTTATACAAATCTGATATGAACATCTCCTGTCTGCTTGCCAATTAGGTATAACTATGCCAATTTTCAGAAATGCATCCAGATTTAGAGGAATCTGAAGCTTATAAAATTACAAATAAAAATTAGGTGCCAAAGTTAATATTTATGTACTGTAAGAAAAGAAATTACAGGCATATTTTCAGAAACTGACAGATAACACAAACATCATGAAGGTTAGAAAATTTACTTACTATTTTAAACTTAGAAACTACGTCTGTCTCCTCTATAATACTTTTATCCCCATATTTTGGGCTGTGTACATGATCATCATTTTATATGTCAAGGATGTAATATTATTTCCTTTGGAAATAACAGAAAGATAATTCCTTTTTTTCTTGAGCATGGTTGGGGGAAATTTACTTCTTCCTTGAGAGCTGAAATGCAAAAACATGCAAATTCACACAGGATGATACCAGCTGCCTGTAGTTCTGCTACAAACACGTTCAGTATTTCACAAGGTTCCCACTGAAAAGAGAAAAAGGAACGGTGAGTTTATAATTGTATATGCTGCGTTTCCGAGCATGTTTCTGAGAAAAGAGAATTTCTGTTTCAATTAGAGAACTACAAAAACCAAGCCTCCTGCTTATAATTTTATATGGTTAATGACTGGAAGTGTTTTCTGCAGACTAGCTTCTGGCTCCATACTTTTCAAACTTTGTTTTTCTCCTGCTCCTCCTGTACTTCTAGTGTGAAGAACTCTAGGGAACGTTCCTCATTGGGGATGGGCTCTGACTTTGCAGTTTCATGCCATGACTCTTAGTCTTGGGCAGTTGGAGTACTCAAGGGGAGGTAAGAGTATTTTTGGAAGTCATTCCGACCTTAAGAAGCCATTCCTGGAAATGGCAAATGTAGCCCACGCATCTTCACCTTTGCCCGACCCCCATATAACCATGTCCAAGTGTCAGAGACAGAGAGGAAATCAAGTAGAAAGACAGTAACCCTTAACCAATTGTGACTAATACATCTAAATTTTTAAATTTTACCAAAACATGTGAACACATTGCCAGGGGTCCTTCCCAGGCTTTAGAGGAGACCTGTGCCAACAGTGGAATCCTGAAACTTAAGCTCATTAACTCCATGGAAAACAAGGCGCTTCCACTTTCAGATGAGGAAGCCACAACTCAGAGAGAAGAAGTCACTTGGTCAAGGTTATAACTTATGACTCTGGAAAATGGCAAACATGGTCTTTGAAAAGTAATGGGGGTCCAAGATATATCGGATACCCCCTCCTGTCCCCTCCCAGTCTATTCCTCCTCCATGGGCCTGGGAGAAAGGGGGAACATGGAGATGGTAAAGGGTTTGCAAGGTCAGAAAAGAGTGAGTGTCTAGTAGTACCCATAACCCAGGGTGCCTGGTCTAACACACAAATAGTCTCTGTCTAGATAACAGCATGAAGTAGGGGTCATGATGAAATCTAGAGGAGCCCTGGAGCTTCCATCCAGGTCAGCATGGAGAACGGAAACTCTGGAATCCAGTCCTAAGCTGTGGCTGTGCTTGTGATCTTTCTTCTTCCTTGGGGAGACTCTGCTCCCTCATGGGCCAGATTTTCCCAATTCCTTACTGGGAAGGCTCCTGATCCCAAAAAGATGTGCAGGTGAAAGAGGCCAGAACCTCTCCATGTTGCACTGGTAGGTGATTCTGGAATTGTACTCATGGCAAATATAATTTGGAGCAAAGGAGGTTGTGTGCCTTTTGTACAGACTTGGGTCTTCATCTTTGCTTCATTAAAAGCAAAAATGCAGGGACATGTCAGTGAGTGTAGTCACTGTCCTTTCTAAGCTTCTCTTTGCATCTGTGTTTGAAAGTTGGTGCTCACACATTCATGCCACCATGTCTAAAGGGGGAGCAAGATTCCCAGATAGAATCTCAAAGAGCTTCGTACCCCAGAATCATCGGAAACAGACATGGAGTGCACTGTGTAGTGTTAACACGCAGGAGGTTAAGTGCAAGCCCTCAGGCCTTTGATGTATTAAATACCAAGGACTTTAACGTAATAGAACTGTAAACCTCAAATCAGAGCTAATCACACTAATTTGCTGAACTCCAAAACCAAAGCGAAATGTTCATTTCTTCTTAAACTGAACCACAAATCCAAGTTGTTTTGATCTACCAATCTATCTAACAAAAGAATTGAGGTGGCTTATAAGAAATACATGCAATAAAACAAAAATCTAAGTAGATAAAAGCCAGGATCAGGGAGGAAAATCAAAACCAGAGGGAAAATTACGACATAGATGTGCAAGACCTAGGCAGTTCCTGAGCCGCCTGGCAGCCAAAGCAATATGGAAGATACATTAGTTACAAGGCATGCATTATCCATAAAGAGAAGCAATTTTTAAATAATAGTTAACTGGTAGGAAACCCAGCTATATCTCAAAGTGGGGGTGAGGGGTTGGAAATGGAAACAAAATATTCTCTGAGTCACTGAAGTACTTACTTCAGGTCAAGCTCCTGTTTAATACAGATAAGGGTTTCAAAGCCATTCATTTCTTCATCATTTAGTTTCTATTTTCTACTGACTCTCAAACCAGCTGCAAGATAATTCTAATTCCCATCAGCCCAGGGAGTCCAGATTTCCTTTTTTTACATTCTGGCTTTAAAGTATTTCAAGCTCTGTCTGCATTGGTTCTGCACACGACCTCATTGTTTTAGCAATTAAAGAATAAAACTTGCACGGGTGTCTCTAGGGAAATGAGAATTCAAGAGGTTAAGTGCTGGCCTCTCACTGTGGAGTGTGGTTCCTAATCCCCCGAGGGCTCCCCTAAATTGTTTGGATAAACTGAGGAAATGTCAGGGGGAATTCTGACACTGAGCATGACATTAATCTTTGTAACCATTCCTCCAGATGTGCACTCACGGTCTGTCCGAGGATGCAGCACATTCAAGTTCACGGCAGCAGCCTGCTCCTCTCTCGGGCTAGGGCGGCCAGCTTGGTTCTCTCTGCTCAGTATTCTCAAATCTTTAGAAGATGGGTGCGCTGCGCTCAGGGAGACGTTCATCTGCTTACTTAAAATGATATTAAAAACCATGAGAAAATGCTTAGCATCTATTCGAAGTGCAAAAGCAGGTTAAAAAACAAGATTTGCCAGTGTATAGCTAGCTATAGCTATATTTACACACAAATGTCTATCTACTGGGTTTATATACACTCAAATGTTAACAATATTTATACATATTTATTTTAAATAATACCCGATTCTGGGTGGAGGAGTTTTTACTCTTTGCACATTTCTTAGTTTTCCACAAGCATAGACTGTTTTTACAATGACAAACACCCAATAGCTGTTCTTGTTATAAGCCTTCAATGTAATCTTTTAGAATGACATCCTAAAGCTCCCACATCTATTTGTCACAGAAAATTCTGTGTTCTATCATATAGTAACTATAGTTTTTTCCCAGGGGCCATAATCAGGTTATGACCAAAATTTACTTGGGGATATTGGCATTCCAGGTCAGGCATGTGGTAAAGAGTTTTAAATAACCCCACCTTTAAGAAAGACTGGAATTGGACCTCAGATTGCATGTTCTTTCTTATTGCTTCTGGGAGGCTCAGATCAGTTTGTAAATATTGTTGAATTTAAAAAGGAGTTTTAATACCCACTGTGTAATTTGTCCTCTCCCCATCTGTCGACTGCAGAAACAAATTAGCTTCTCTCCACATGGTCTGCCCCTCCCCTGTTCCCTCCCATCCCCCACCTCCTAGCTGCAGCTCCTTTCCTAGAATACAAGACTGGGGAAGAAAAGCTGAGGGAGAAAGAGGCAAGAACTTTCCTTGCCAAATCAATAAGCAGCGTGGGCAGCACGTATCTGCATCTGTGGCAACAGATCTGTATGTGTACATATATATGTGCGTGTGTCTGTGCATGTCTCTCTGTGTATATGTGTGTACATGTGTATGTATGTGTCTATAAATCTCTGCACGTGTGTGCGCACATCGGTGTGCATTTAGATTGCAAGCATGCACGTGTGCATGGTTGTATATATGTGTGTGTGCATGTGTAGAGGTGTGTAGCTGTGTGTATTTCTCTGTGTGTATGTATAACATATGCATATTGATGAATGTGCTAAGTATCTGTGAATATGGATGTTTATGCAGGTAATCGTGTGTTAATTTCTCCAGTTCGAGGCATAAAATAAGGTGACGTTTCTCTTAATGAGCAAATATTATATCTTCTACTTAATAAGTCATAACTCCCTTTGCTGATCAAAGTTCTATTTGGTACAGGGGGTGAGAGCTGGTTACTATTTTCTAGGAGAGGTAATGAAAAAATCTGACCATTGCCCAGGCTAAAGCACCCACCACATGGTGTTGCTGCAGAAACAGGGAGACTGGTGCAAAGTCCCTCTCATCCCAGAAGCAGGACAAATGCTACCACCCACCACTTGGGAAGCCAGCAGTGTGGTTGTTTTGTCTACTACTTTAGTAGTTTCAGTAGCTTGGGCCTCTCACGTTAGCATTTCTCAGTGTGGATGGGGACAGGAAATCCTGTCTTCTGATGGTGAGCTCCATTGTAGGTCTTGGTGCCAAAAAAGATGATGCCGGGGGCTGGATCAAGAAGGGTCATACTCAGAACTGAGACCGTTTTTTGCCCCACCCACAGTGTTGGTCCTAAATTCCAGGCTAGAACATTTTTCCAGTTGGGGAACTTCTTTTTTTTTTTTTTTTTTTACTTTTAAT